>JANZXR010000009.1:3776977-3794503 GCA_027575705.1 Erythroxylum echinodendron
TAATGATCACGTCTAGGTGATTCTGATTTAAGTTTCGAATAAATGAGAGATGTCGAAAAGGGATTATGGATTGCATCCAAGAAGAATAATGCTAAGGAAAAACACAGAGGTTAAGTATCCTCTGTGATGACGTCACACACAGATGCTAGGAAATCTTATAAACGTATAAGTATCCTCTGTACTGACGTCACAACACAGAGGAAGTGAGGATTTAGAAGTATAAGTATCCTTTGTACTGATGTCACAACACAGAGGAAGTGAGGATTTAAAAATATAAGTATCCTCTGTGATGACATCATAACACAGAGGCAAGGAGGATATAAAAGTATAACTATCCTCTGTGCTGACGTCATAACACAGAGGCAAAGAGGATGTAAGAGTTAAGCATTGTCTATGACGAATCAGAACCCAGAGGAAAGAATGGATGAAGAGTATGAAGGATGAGCAGAGAAAAACATAGACAATAGAGCATAGAGGAAAGAATCTTCTATGTTACTGTACATAGACGAAAGGACTTCGTCTGTGTTATTGAAAGCGCTATCGTCTATGTTACTATACACAGATGAATTAAAACAAGGAGGACACGTATCGTCTGTGTTACTGTATATAGACTCATTGAAATAAAGAGGACACGTATCGTCTATGTTACTGTACACAGACACATTGAAATAAAGAAGACACGTATTGTCTGTGTTACTGTACACAGATGAATTGAAGTATAGAGGACACGTATCGTCTGTGTTACTATATAAGGACGAAGTAAAGCGAGAGGACACGTATCGTCTGTGCTACTATACACAGATGAAGTAAAACATAGAGGACTCGTATCCTTTGTGTCACTATTCACGAACCTCAGACGATAGATTCTCAGACGAAAGAGGGTCAACCTGGAAGATAAAAGTCAACCACAAAAGATAGAACATAGAGGATAGATTAAGGACTCAGGATTATAAGGAGTTAAGAAGTACTGGAGCGAAGTGCATCTTCTGTGTTCTTGTTCAAATTATATCTT
Source organism: Erythroxylum echinodendron (assembly GCA_027575705.1). Classification (NCBI taxonomy): domain Eukaryota; kingdom Viridiplantae; phylum Streptophyta; class Magnoliopsida; order Malpighiales; family Erythroxylaceae; genus Erythroxylum; species Erythroxylum echinodendron. Next base: position 3,777,990 of record JANZXR010000009.1, read on the forward strand.
CTGTTCCAAATGTTGAACCCTCAGGAGTTAGAATCGACCTTCGAGGTCTACATAGAAGTTAAGGAGCTTGAAATTATCTTTCCAACCGTATAAAGGATAACCCAAGCTGTTTCCCCTAGAGAAAGATATGACGCCCGAAAGGTATCGTCTGTGTTTCTCAGACTTCATCTGTGACACTGTTCACACTATCGTCTGGTTAATGTTTGCTTATATCTTCTGTCTCATTGTTGACCACTCAGAAGAAAGAGTTGATCTTGGGGTTTCTAGGGAGGTTGTAGACCTTGGAATTGTCTTTCAAACTATATGGAGAATACCCCGAACCGATTAGGCTAGAGAAAGTTATGAAGATTATAAGATATCGTCTGTGTTACTGTTCACAGACTTCGAAGGCGATAGAAATGAGATGATAGAAATGAGATGATAAAAATGAGATGAAGGGAAGTGAAAAATGAGACACAAGCAAGGAGACTAATAAAAAGGGGAGTTTTAAAAGGACAACCCGAAATTGATCAAGGTGTTATCTCTAGAAGATAACTTACATAGTAAGATATTTTGTATGCCTGAAAGTAACAAGTATGGTATCAGAGGAAACATGAATAATTATGTATGAGGAGTTAGGTTCCGAAATCAGGGCTCAATAGATTATTGGTATCAGAGCGAATGAGTAATCATGAGTGGGATTCCGATAACCGGGTCTAATAGAGTTGGTATCAGAGCAAGTAAGCAAGTCCAAGTTAGGCTCCGAAAACTGGGTCTAACATTTTGTTAGATATTGTGCTTAATTTAGTTCAAGAGTGGTTATTTTAAATTAATATAGCTTGAGGGTAAAATTGTCATAATTAGTTAGTAATTGCACTCACTTGGTTTATAGGACAATTGATATTGAAAACTATTGTTTTTCATTACAGGACACTCAAGAAGTGGACCCAAGAGTAAGGACCAAGAAATTGCTGATCCATAAGATCAAGGAAGAAGACTTTTTGGGACAAGTTAACCAAGACGTACTCATCACTTTGCCGCGGTGAAACATATGAATCAATGGCTTAGACCTTTCGGGAAAATTTGGCCGCGGCAAACTCATCACTTCGCCGTGGCAAAACCTTCAAATCAATAGCTCAGACCTTTTGCGAAAATTTGACCGTGGTGAACATATCACTTTGCCGTGGCGAAAACTTCGAAGCAGTAACCTGAAACTCAAGTCATTTTTTTAGAAATCTCACTTACCCTTCATATGATCTGACCTAAATAACACTTAAAAAACACTATTTCGGGATAAGTAAGGGGGATGGGGAAAAGGGGGAGATCAATTGACTTTCCTTCATTTGTACTCTCTAAAAAAAAGCTCTAACCACTTCCATATTTTTTTCCACTGTAAAACCTCAACCATGGGTGATTCAGATTCATTCTAAGTTATGAAGTTTCTGAATGCAATGAGTGGCTAGGCATTTCTTTTCCTCTTGAAGGTGCAGCAATGGCTGGAGTTTAATAGGCTAAAAAAAGGGAGTAGTTTAATCCATGGTTCAGCTATGAATTTATATCATCCTAGGTACAGGATTTATGATTTGTAGTTGAGCTATTTGATTATATTTTTAATCAAATGTTGGATATTCATTATATGTAGGATGGATTGGTTTATGTAGAACTCTGAGCTTAAATGTATGAAGTTTCATATATGTCTATTTGAAATCTTCTTTGTTCTCTCTTATCTTGTATGGTTATATTTGATGTTGAGATGATTTTAGATTCCATTTGACCTATTGCATTGGCTAATCCTACTACACACATTAAGAGCATTTAACAGGATTTTAAAAAAAGGAGTCTTATTGATTAAGATCCTAGACTTGAAGAGTCTTTCAAGGTTTACCATTTTAAAGCTTAGTGACATCTACTCTCATTTAAATCAATTTCAAACTATGATGGCCAAAACTCACCTTCGAGGGGACTTTATCACTATTTAGTCTTTTGCATTTTTCGTCCTTTAGTTTTCTTTACCCCTAAAATCCAAAAACATTCGTTTACATTCAATTTATCTCTATTAATGAGTTCAAAAATCAAAAAGCAAAACCCCTTTTCTCCAAATTAGTTTGCATAACATGACATGTAGGTTAACTTAGGTTAACTTAGGTTCAATCATTTTAGGTTCTAATTAAGTGAACGCCCTGGATTTGCACCTTATAATGCAATTCTAGGAATACTTTGATTCAATCTCCAAGAGCTTAACTGATAGCGAATCAGCAAGACCCAAGATTTGCTACATTTTTTCATTTCTTTTCTACCCAAATATTGTCTTTTATTTTATATCCAAATTGGAATGGAATAGATGAATGAGATTTTCTAGGCTTATACCATTCCTGATGATCAAAAGACATATCATAATATGCAAATATCTTATTTACTAACATCCCATAAGGCAGTCCCCCTGTAGTATTTTTATGACTCCCCTTATCCAATATAAATTGTATAATCATCGAGGGAAGGTTCATTCAATTACCTTTCAACAAGTTGTAGACAACATAGTGTCTAATAAACTACGTCTTTCAACTAAACTACTCCTTGGAAAGATGGATGTAGCGAGAGGGATGCAAGACATCTTTGAAGAAGGTTCAATTATTAGCACCAGGATATGTCATCTTGGGTGTTTTCAGCATTAAGGCATATTGATTGAACAAGTTCACCCACATCCAAATTAGCAACATCCCACTTATAACATAGAAAGTTAGTTCCTCCAATTGGGGCAATATCCAGTAGATTCCTTAAAATTTCTTTAGTCATTAGAACCTCATATTCTCTAACCTAGGAGACAATCGCCAACTTACCATCAATGATTTCCTTTCTCGTATTTATAGAAAATAATTTTACCAGATCATCACAAAAAGTTTCATGCAAGTTCAAAAAACCATGCCAGCTAACAGATACAAAATGAGCAAAAACTAGAATACTTATTTCATCAAACAATATAGGATGTAGAATTCGTCCAGTAATAAACTTTCTTTTCTTGTACCTCATTTTGTATCTCACTTTTGCTTCCATCAATTGAAACATTTTTTAGGTGTTGAAGATTTTCTTTTTTTTGTGCATAAAGTTTTTATTTTCTTTGATCTATTGCCTTTAGGAATTTCTTCAAATAGAGATTCTTTCCTAGTCATAGGATCTTTTGTAGCTTCTTTAAACATATACTCTTTGCCTTTTCTTATTTCTTCCCTTTTCCTTTTTAATGAAGCTTTTTCTTTCTCGGTTCTTCCTCATAATTTATTTTTTTAGTTATAGGTGTTTTCTCGTCCTTCATTAGAAGACTTCCTCTAGTTAGTGGGTGCGTAACCAAATAAATCGGTTCTTTATTTGAATCATCATCATTAACGATCGAGTATTCTTTAGTCAATTTTTGACCCGTGGAACCAAGTTGAGGATTAGTCGATGGTGGTGTGCAGAGATTTTAGGTGTAAGATTAGCGGAGTGGGAGTGGGTAGAGTGAGAGTAGGTAGTGGAGGTGAAAGTGATGGAGATCTTGAAATTGGAGAAGGAGAATAGAATCACACCTTCTTCATTAGCTTCCCCTTACTAGACACTCTTCTCACAAAAGCGTGTTCTTCTTCACTTGAAGATTTTTCTTCTTTTTCTTCTGCTTCTCTTTCTTCTTCTTCTTCTTCTTATTCTTCTCATTTTTCTTCTTTAGAAGAGCTAGGTTTGAGTTGTTAGGAATTTCTTCCTCATAATTAGAAACATATCATTGCTTTATTGATTCATTATGTTCAGCGGATGAATCAGAGGCTGATTCTCAGGCGATGTCAAAACCTTTTGCTTTTTCTCGTGTGCATGTAATGGAGTATCTTAAATAGATGCTTTTAAAAATAGAGTGTTTTTAATAGAAGAGACAGAAATAGGTTTAGTGGAGGTGATTAGCGATCCTATAATTGGTGACAAAAAAGAAGATTCAGAAGCAAGAATTTTAGACTTTTATTCATAGTAAAGAGTTTTGACATGGTTAGTAGTTAGTGTTAAAGATTTCTTTTGACCTTTGGAATTTGTTTATGTCATTTTCCAAAAAAAGAATGTATTGGAAATTATCAAAGAGATTTGTAAAGAAGAGAGTTTGAATGTGGTGAGATATAAGGATTTGCAGTTAGTGTTAAAGATAAGATAAAGAAAGTAACCATCTTGAGATATACTAAATGATTTTTAAGAGATGGTTTCATGTAAAGATGAAAGATCGCACACATTCTCTGATGTATAATCTCTTCCGTATGTTCTATCAATCGTATAAAAGTCTGACAATATTATGCACTTGAATTTTTAAATAGATTAAATGACATCATTTTAGTGATGGCTATATGAATTTTTAAATAGATGAAATGACATTATTTTAATGATGGCTATCTTTAAATGAGGTTGCTCTTTCTCTTTAAAAACTAGTAGGGGCTTTCTATACAATCGAAGGAGCCTTTTAAATAAACATATTCAAATAAGAGTTCTAATATCTGCAAAATTAGAAGAAAATCTTTGAATAGTGTTAAATGTCTGACAATCTGCATATACCAAGCTCTTTTTATATTAAACAAATTTTATATTCCAAGTATGGTTTAGTAAAGATATCAGCTACTTAATTTTTAGTATTAACATGCAATAATTTAATAGTTGCTTCAAAAATATGATATCTAAGAAAATGATGTTTAACTTCTATATGCTTAGTCCTAGAATGATGCATAGTATTCTTAGACAAATTAATTGAACTTGTGCTGTTATGGGAATATGACTAAAGTTTAAAGAAAAATCCTGAAGCTGATGTTTCATCCATAATATTTGAGCACAACAGCTAGGGACTGCTATATATTCGGCCTCAATTGTTGTGAGTGATGTGTAATTTTTTTCTTGCGAAACCAATAAACTAAACATCCACCAAATAATTAACAGTATCCACTTGTACTTTTCCTGTCAACTTTGTCACTTATATAATCTACAACAAAATAGCCAACAATTTCATATGAATTTGTTTTTGGATACCATAATTAGAAATCTATAGTTCTAAGAAGATAATGAAAAATCCTTTTAACTTCTTAAAGGTGGCATTCTTTAGGATTTGAATGAAAGCATGCACAAAGACATACGCTAAGCATAATATCAGGTTTTGAATTTGTGAGATATATAAATGAACCAATCATTCCTCTTTATTTTGTCTCATCAGTAGCTTTGTCATCTTCATCCTTATCAAGCTTAGTTCTAATATACATTGGAGTTCCCATTTACTTTGGCATTTTCAAAATGATATTTCTTGATAAATTCCTTTGTGCACTTGTCTTGACTAATGAATATTCCTTTTTTCTATTTGCTTAATCTGTAATCCAAGGAAAAAGGATAATTCTCCCATCATGCTCATTTCAAATTCCCCTTGTATTAAAACTGAGAATTCTTCACATAAAGATGGATAAGTAGCACCAAATATTATGTCATCAACATATATTTGAACTATAAGTAGATCATTTTCCTTCCTTTTATTAAATAAATTTTTATCTACCCTCCCTCTTTCAATGTTATTCTCAAGCAAGAAGTGACTTAACTTGTCATACAATGCTCGAGGAGCCTATTTTAGACCATACAAAGCTTTTTTCAATTTCACGAGTAAAATTTCACCTATCATATGTATTGAACAACCACTGTCAACTATCCATTGATTTTCTCTTTTAATATTTCTAAAGTATATCTGTAGAATATATTATCTTAATTTACATACCCAAACTTTTCTGAGTCCTTTTAGGTTAGTAATCTGACCTTTCGGTCTCCAAACATATATTTCCAATAATTTCCTCATTCTATGAATATTACAAGAATGATTAATATGTGCATGTTTTCCATATTAGAAACACAAAAGAGATGAATGAAGGTTACTATTATTTTTCTCAAACATCAGGTTCCTACTATTTTGATTTTGGCTACTATTATTTTTAACAAAGAAATTCTTGTACAGGTTGATATTGTTATTTTCATTATATCCTATTCCTGCCTTATCAAAGACACCTTTACCATTATAAAACAATGCATCAAGATTATTCTTTTCATCAATGAAATTTGCTAAATCCTTTTCTAAAGATATGATTTTTTCAACAAATTTCTCTTTTTCAAATTCTAGTAAAACAATCTTTTCTGCTAATTGTTTTACCTTTTCAGAATCATTTTTTCATTTTCTAACTTAATCACTTTTTCTTCCAATTGTTCCTTTTTTAGAAAATTTTTTCTTACAATCACTTTCAAGAGACATATTCTTAGAGAATAGGTTTTTATTCACTGATTCTAAAGATTTAATTTTATTATTTAAAGATGCATCATTATTTTTAGACTTCTTAACCTCTTAAAATACTGCATAGTTAACTTGTTATACTGAGCATACAATTCATGATATGCATGTCATAATGCATCAAATTCAATTTCAGAGCTAGAACAATATACCTCATCTTCACCTGAATCATCCATAAGGCAAACATTGCTTACTTCTTTAGACTCTTCTTCATTAAAATTTTCAAAATCTTGGTTAGACCAAGCTGCATTCATATCTTGCTTCTGGGTTTTCTATTTTCAGTATTTTTCTTTTGAAGAAGAAGGGGACATTCTATTCTGGTGTGTCCAGGCTTCTTGTAGTGATAACATATAATTTGGTTATTCTTAGTACTACGATTATTACCTTTTGACAAAAACTTGATGTTTCCATTTTTCTTATTTCCTTTTCTTTTCTTTATCAGGTTCTTTTTATAGAAGTGTGTATATTTTTTGACCATAAAATTGAATTCATTATCTTAATCTATCTATAATTTGGTATCGCTTTCATCACTGTTTGATGGAGTTGTGTTGTCAACAACTTTCAAAGCCAATACTTTTCTGTAGGATGATTCTTCGTCTCGTCGAAGCTCTGTCTCGTGGATCATCAAAATTCCTTTTAACAAATTAGGTGAAATAGTGTTTAGATCCTTTGCAGTCTCTAGAGGTATTACTTTAGGTCTCCATTCTTTTGGTAGTGACTTTAATGTTACGAGCTCATCATTGGGATTTATTTTTCTTAAGTTCTTTAATGCTATGATGATGTTGTTCAATTGTCCAAAGAATTCGTCTATAATTTCTCCTTATTTCATGCTAATAGTTTCATATTGATGCACTAAAAGACTTATCCTATGCTTTTTCACCTCATTTGTTCCTTCAAAAGTGACTTGAAGCTTGTCCCAAATTTACTTTGCTGTAGAATAGTAGGATATCTTTTCATATTCTTTTGGAGGAAGTGCACAGATTAAATGATGTCATGCTTTAGCATTTAGTTGTGCATTTCTTCTATCAATATCAGTCCATAATTCATTGTCATCAGTAGCAAGAACTATATCTCCCATTTTGATAGCTTGCCAGACTTCATTGTCCACATATTGGAGATAAATTGCCATCCTTTCCTTTTAATATGAATAGTTGTTTCTATTGAAATAAGGAGGGTTTGTAACAGATTTTCCTTCAAGACTTCTCATGTCTTTTTCCATGATCTATCGCGTTCTGTAAAACATAATAAATGTGAAACCTTGCTCTGATTCTAAATGATAAAGCACACACACACAAGAGGGGGTTGATGATTGCAAAACCAATAACTTGTTTTACGCTAAAAAACCAAGTATACGGGTTGTTACTTGAAATAAAAAGTAGATGTCGTCCCATAAAGAGTGTGCTTAGGCACCACTTAATTCAGGCTATGCTTTGTTTAAGACTTATATTTTAATATTAACTAAAAAGTAAAATAAGTCAAAACAAACTAGCAACAATCGAATATCGCAATAGTGGAATTTCGAAGAGAGAATTAATCAAGTTATAGGAGAGGGGGTTTTTCCTATCATTAAGGCTAATCTAACCTTTTATGTACAATAGTGGAAGTCTAAAGCGAGAATTAATTAAGTTATCAAAGAGCGGATTTTGCCTATCATTAATGCTAATCTAGCCTTTTATATGTTTATGGGGTGTCGGTTCTAAACGATCGTAGGGTTAATTACTCTCTTTCGAGTTATAATCATTCCCTAAATTGTAAACCCTAATCGAATTGTGGACTTGCAATATCTCAATTCACAAATTACCCATAATTATAATCTTTTTTAAAGGTTACTAATAAACAATCGGGTCTCGCATGGGTTCTCTCTCTATAAAATTATCAACTAGAATGATTAAGTGGTTAATTAAATCACCTAACCCTTGTTAATCCCATCTAATCATTTTTATCCAGTTCACCCTCTCGGTTTATTACTGAAATATGCAAATACATCAATCAATCATAACATCTAACTCAAGTAAACACAACTTAACTACATTAACATTAAAATAAGCAAAATCCTAAAGGAAAAGTTAGAACATCATGAACAACTCCAAATTCATATCCATACAACCCACCTCAACCTTACACATTAAATGAATAAAAAGATAAATAGGGAGGAAATGAAACTTAGATCAAGTGATTCAGGAGAGTAGCAGCGTCAGGAGATCACCTATTTCGGGAAGCTTCAATGTCAGAGCCCTCCTCTTCTTCCTCTTTTTCTTCTTCTCTCTCTTTTCTCTCTTTCTATCTTCTTGGGTTTCCAAATGTAGGTAGAATCTAAACTCCATTTTAGGGTTATATCATAATCCTTTTATAGTCTTTACCAATTAAAGTAACCCTAGTATCTTTTTGGGGTCTGAACTGTCCCTCAAAAACTCAAATCTGAAAGTGACTCCGTATTTATCTAGATGCAAACCACGATTTTGGCCCTTGGTGCATGATCGTGGCCCGTTTACCTACTATCTATCACGATCGTGGCTCTATACTTGAGCTTCTGTCGCAGCCGTGGCGTATTTACCACGATTATGAACCAACTTTCATGTTTCTGTCATGATCGTGGCCAGTCCCCCATGATCGTGGTCCTGTGCTTTAGTTTGGGTCTCCTCCGAAACTCTTTCAAATGCCCTGAAATACTAACAAAATTATCACAACACCTCATATATATATAATTTAAGCTCAAAAACATGTTCTCATCCAAAGAACACTTAAAATATAAATGTTTATGAACTAACACAATTCTTAAACTCAACGCACACTGATTAATTAACTTAACAAATAAACACATATCAAATTACCTATAAAAATGCAATGTAATCTACACCTATCAATATCCCCACACTTAAAAATTTTCTTGTACTCAAACAAAGATCAAATAAAACCAATAAAATTCTGTTACTTCATTTTCAATAAGATTAAAGCATACAATCCATCAAGCTTTGGCCAACTTAAATGTCAAGCTACTACATAAATCATGACTAATTTTCATTGGTTCACATAAGCAAACTCAACCCATGAAACCATAACTCAAAGATAAGTATAAATTCAAAATGGACCTTCCTTATGAATTTCACTCATTTCTCTCAAGTATTTGATGGTTAATGTTTCGCTCAAACTTCCTATAGGAAACCACACTATTATAGGCTAGCTAATACACTAATTCTCCTGCACAATGATTAAATGCTAAGATATATCCAAAAGACTTTGATTTAGGCTGTAATGTAGCTAAGGTTAAGGTGGGTTAAACATGTTTTAGAGGTTTATCACAAGCATTTATAAACTATTAAGTGTACAAAGGGATGACAAAGATAAACTTCGAAGATATGCATATGGATAAGACTACTTTTCTGCACTTATTGAAGCAACTACATGTTATTCCTTTTTCTTTTCTTTTCTTTTCTCTTTTCACTGTTCTTTTTCTTTTCTCTTTCTTTTAAGGAAAAAAGAATAGAAAATAGCAACTATATGTCATGTGCTCTTAATTTGTGACTCCATACTCAAGTATCACTTAACACTTTATTAACTTGTGATTGGGGTAATCTAAAGTGGTTTGTGGGTTTTAAAATAAGAAAATTTCAAGAAATAAAAGGTTAAAGGCTTAATAGGGCTAGCAAGGGATAATAAAAGGGTAGGTCATTTAAGCCAAAGGTTAAAGTAAGAAGGCCTTAATCATTTCTACCTAACATGCATCCAGTAGATTTAAACCGATTCAAAGCAAGTTTTGAAGGTAATTACCTAAAGAAACATCACACAAACAAGGAAATGAAATGACTATAGAATGGAGTCCTAAAGGCTCAATTCCTCACATAGGCTCAAATGAAAATCCATTATGCTTCTATACATTACCTCATTATTCAAGTGTTAAGTTCTGAGTAAGCTTATTTAGCCAAATACTTTCATCACTCCATATGGTTCACTTTCTACTCAAGTAACCTAATTTAAGTTCACGCATTCTTTTCATCTCATTCCAATTAGCATGATAGAATCACTTGGCAACACATTCATCACATAGATCGAAATGTAGGGGAAATGACACACCTAATACTAATAACCTAACATGCATTTTAAATGACATGAAAAAACGCAAACATAAATATAAAGACTACCTCCCCATACTTAAACAAAACATTGTCCTCAATGTGTAAAAAAGAACATCCAAAACTAATAAACAACAGCATGAAAAACAAAACATGAAACACAAAAAGAATAATATAAGAGATTAAGGGTAAGATGGGCTTATAGTGGTGGTGCCGATGAAAATGACATGTTTTTCCTCTCATCCTTTGGTCCTCCAACAAGCCATGATGCACAATAAATCTTCAAGTAACCTCAAAATGTATCATTGGAGACCAAAAAAACAAGAGAATGAAGTGTGAAACCAATTAAACCAAACTAGATATTATCAAATCAAAACAACACCATACCAGCATAAAGACAAACAAATGAAAGACAAACAATCTAAGTTAAGGTCATTAGCTTGACCATTCCATGTGAAGATATAAAAGAGTGAGTGAAAGGAAAGAAAGTACTTCCCTTTCTTGTGAGAATGGCCCTCCAAATTAAAGCTTGCATCTATGCACATTAACCTTAAAAGTTCCACCCTTTTCATGTTCTAACTCTAACGCTCCATAGGGAAAGTCTTGATTAACCTTTAATAGGCCACTCCATCTTGACTTGAGCTTTTCGGGAAATAACCGAAGTTGTGAATTGAATAAAAGAACTAAGTCCCCAATTTTGAATTCCTTTTTCTTAATATGACCATCATGCCACTTCCTAGCCTTTTCTTTGTACAACTTGGCATTTTCTTATACATCATATCTTAACTTTTCCAATTCATCAATTTGTAATAATCTCCTTTCTCCTTCTGGCTTCCAATCTATGTTTAATTTTTTAACTACACAGTAGGCTCTATGTCCCAAGTCCAATGGTAAAAGATAAACCTTGCCATACACAAGTCGATATGGTGTTATGCCTATGGGAGTTTTGAAAGTTGTCTTGTAAACCCATAACGCATCGTCCAGGTTCAAAGCCCAATATTTCCTTGACGTTCTCACTACCTTCTCCAAAATCTTTTTCAACTCTTTATTTACCACCTCCACTTGGCCACTCATTTATAAATGGTAGGGGTTGCCACCCTATGATGAACATTATATCTTCTCAAAAGAGCCTCAAAGCGTTTGTGTTAAAAGTGGCTCCCTCAATCATTTATGATAGCTCTAGGCACCCCAAATCGAGTAAAAACCTTCTTGTTGAATCTCTACACCACGTTGCCATCATTTGTTGGAGTAGCTATTACTTCAAGCCACCTGAACACATAATCAACTCCAACTAATAAATAAGAGTTATCCAAGGAAGATGGGAATGGTCCCATGAAATCCAATCCCCACACATCAAATATCTCCACCTCTATGATTTTTGAAAGTGGCATCTCATCCCTCTTCAAAATATTGCCTACTCTTTGGCACCTATCACAATGTAATACAAAATCTTGGGTGTCCTTGAACAAGTTTGGCCAGCAGAATCCACACTCCAAAATGTGAGCAGTCATCTTGTTCACTCCATAGTGTCTGGTATAAATTGAACTATGACACTGGGTTAAAACTTCAGGCATTTCTTCTACAGGGATACACCTGCTAATCAAACTGTCAGCATATATTTTATATAACATAGGTTCATCCCAAATATAGCGAGAACATTGAAATAAGAACCACTTCCTTTGTTGATGTGAGAGATTAGGGGGAATAATACCACCTGACAGATAATTGACAATATCTGCAAACCAAGGAAGAAAGGATTTTCTACCAACATTAAAGCCTCGCTAGGAAAAAACTCTTCAATTTAATTTTATTCTTAATTTTTCTCCCCTTCAAGTCTCGATAGGTCGTCCTCCATAACATTTTTTACTCCTTTCTTATCCTTAATCTCAATGTTGAATTCTTGATGAAGAAGCACCTGTCGAATGAGGCTAGCCTTGGAAACCTTCTTTGCAAAGAGATAACATAATGTCGCATGATCTGTAAAAATAATAACTTGTGAGCCCAAAATGTAAGAATGAAAATTTTCACATGCAAATACCACTGCAAGCAACTCCTTCTCAGTGGTGGTGTAGTTCAGTTGTGCTCTTTTTAAGGTTTTACTAACGTAGTAGACTGCATGCAACTTCTTCTCCTTCCATTGTTTGAGTACACAACCAATAGCATGGTCGCTTGTATCACACATAGTCTCAAATGGAAGTGGCCAATCTGGTGATGTCAACATAGGTGCTATTGTAAGTGTCTTCTTTAACTTGTTAAAGGCATCTAAACAATCATCATTAAACCTAAAAGGCACATATTTAACTAACAAGTTGGTTAATGGTCTAGCAATCAGAGAAAAATCCTTAATAAATCATCTACCTGTATGACTAAGGAATGCTCAGATGCCCTAAATATTGGTAGGAGATGGAAGCTTTTCAATCACTTCTGTTTTGATTGATCTACCTCAATCCTCTTACATGAGATCATATGGCCTAAAACTATTCCCTCTTGGACCATGAAATGACACTTCTCCTAATTCAAGACTAAAAGAAACTCCTCACTTCTTTGTAATACTCTATCCAAATTAAACAAACAATGAACAAAAGAGTCTCTAAAAATAAAAAAGTCATCCATAAATACCTCCACGAAGTCCTTATTCATATCTGGAAAGATGGCCATGATGTACCTTTGGAATGTGACCGGTGCATTGCATTGGCCAAAAAGAATCCTCCTATAAGGGTAAGTGAAAGTGGTTTTCTCTTAGTCTTGTGGGTATATGAACACCTAATTGTATCTTGAATATCCATCAAGAAAGCAATGAAAATCTTGTCCATCCACCCCCTCATTCATTTTGTCCGTAAAAAGGTAATGGAAAATGGTTTATTGTGGTGGCTAAATTGAGCTTCCTATAGTTAATGCACACTCTCCAACCTGTGATGGTCCTAGTGTAAATCTATTCACTTTCATTCTCCATCATTGTCATGCCTCCCTTTTTAGACACATATTACACCAGACTCACCCACTCACTATCCAAAATTGGGTATATAATACTTGCATATAAAAGCCTCACCACTTTTTTCTTCCCAACCGCTTGTCTATTTAGATTTAACATTCTTTGCCTCTCCCTCACTTTCTTGCATCCTTCTTTAAGGTTAATCCTATGCATCATCAAATTGGGGCTAATCCCCCTAATATAAGAAATTTGCCACCCTATGGCTCTCATCCTTTTCTTAATGGTCTCTACCACTTTCTCTTCTTGCTCATCATTCAATTTGATTGAAAGAATGATGGGTAAGGTGTGGTCTTTGCCTAAAAATGTGTATCTCAGGTGAGAGGGTAAGGGTTTTAGTTCTAAAGTGGGAGGGTTTATAATGGAAGGGAGTGTGGGTGCATCTTCTTTCTCTAACTTCTCTCTCTCACCCTCCTCACACAATTCCTCTTCACTCACACTCTCATCCCTATACACTTCAATAATTTGCTCAACTTCCTTTTCATTTTCCTTCTCAACCTCTTTTACATAATCATCCACAACATCAATCTTCATACAAGCACTTCCATCCACCGATTTCCTCAAAGATTCAGTCATATTAAATTCAGCTTGTTCATCACTAATTCTCAAAACCAATTTTGCTTCATGCACATCAACTAATGCCCTACTATTACTCATAAAGAATGTTCCCAAAATCAATGGACAATTCCTATCTTCTTCAAAATCCAACACAACAAAATCAAAAGGAATTATAAATTTGTCCACTTTTACCAAAATGTCTTCTACTACCCCAAATGTTCTCTTAATGGATTAATCGACAAGTTAGATAAGCATGGATGTTGGCTTGACATCTCCTAGCCTCAATTTCTTGAAAATAGACAAAGACATCAAGTTAATACTTACTTTTAAATCACATTAGCAGTTAGAAAATTCAAAATCACTAATAACATATGGAATAGTAAAACTCCCTATATCTTGTAGTTTTGAAGGAATTATGCTGGTGATAATCGAACTATAGTTCTCCGTCAAGGTCACCATCTGATCATCCTCCTAAGTGCGTTTGTGTGCCAATATGTCATTGAGAAACTTTGCGTACTTGAGCATACACTCCAATGTCTCCACCAAAGAAAAATTAATCTGAAGTTTCTTCAACTTCTTAAAAAATTTAGAGAATTAAGTGTCGACTTGATGCTGTCTCCCCTCTGCGATTATGGAATCTTAGGCTTGTACGGTGGTGGTGGTAAATATATCTTCTCTTCTTCTTTTTCTTCCACATTTTTCTTTTGTTGGCTATCTTCTTAAGCACTTGGCTCCTTCAATTGCTTGGCACTCTTAACTGTGATTTCCTTGAGTTGTTCCATTGGATAGGCCTCAGTGTTGCTTAGAAAACTTCTTACATTCCAAGAAGATAAAGCATTAGCAAGTTGACTTACTTATACCTCCAAGTTGTGGACGGATGAAGCATGGTTCTTAGCAATTTGGTCAAACTTTGCTTCTATTATCTTCTGAATCTCTTTGTGTCTTCTTTGTCCTTCCACTTGGCTTAAGAAATTTGACATAATACATCCATTAACTTGTCCATTTTGTTCTCCAAAGATCCAAATCGCTCTTATTGAAATTCGGGAGGTCCTTATGTTCTCACTTGGCCAACTGCATTGTTAGTACCCCATGAAAAATTTAGGTGTTTTTTACACCTATAATTATAAGTGTTAGAGTATAGATTATTACCTTGTTCTGGATGGCCCAAGTAACTTACTCGTGCTGTACCACTCGTTCCTAGCAAGAAACATTCAGTTATGCCATGATTGTCTTATCCACATATTTCACATTGTACTTGTATGGTCTTAATTGTGGATGAAGAAGCTCATTTCATGTTGCTAAACTTCTTGGTGATGGTAACAATCTGTGCTTGCAAGGTTGTTATTGAGTTAAGTGGAATCATTCTTTTTTGTTGGACACTATTTTAGGAGCCCAACATTCGGAGTCATAAAAAAGTGGGCAAACTCATTTCTTCAACTTCAGGATAGATTTTAGGAAACGTTAAATCAGAATTTCAATTTGGATGCCTAATAAATTTGTTCCCCATTGTCTTAAGTTTCTAATGACACCAAAATCATTCCATTTTGTTAAGAAATCTAAAAGTTATAGCCCAAACATGTTTGGACTGTTGATATACAGAAGTAGTACACTATACTCAAATTCAATCCAAATATTGAAAGTCTTAAAGACCAAATTAAAAATTGATTGCTCTAGATAATTTGTGGCTCTATGTCTCTAGTTTATTTAAAGAAATAAATCAAAGCAATTAGAGGTCTAAGGATCAATATATCATCAAAATACTGAAGCATGTTCAGTACAAATATCCAACTTACACTCTTCCAACCGATCCCATCACTTTGATACAATAAATATTTTTCAAGTTAATACCACAAGTTATAAATATTTTTGGATATATAGAGTAATGTGTTAAGAATCCAATGCTTCAAAAATCAGGTCATTTGAAGGTCGGACGACAAAGTTATGGTCAAAAGAGTGAAGTATGTTCAACATGGGGGAAAGGAACTGCGGGTTGTGATTATGCGGCGCGCGTCAGCAATGTCGCGATCGGGACTTGCGCGAAATTCATGATCATGACTTCCTCTTCTCCCATTTCTTCCTCCGACCTGTCTTGGTAAAAAGGGTATAACTTTCGCTATAGGTATTGGATTAAGGTCATTCAAAGACCATGTTGAAGAGGACTTCTAGCTATGAAGACCTCAAAAACAAATTTTACCTCTATAAGGGTTAAAAGTTCAAACCAATGTAGCTATCCCGAAAGTCCATCCTATGCAGCATCACAAACTTCTAATAACCATAACTCTTAACTCCGACGTCCAAATATTTCATATTATATAGAATTGAAAAGATAGAAAGATAATCTACGACTTCTAAGAAGAAAACTTTGTCTAGTTCTATCTATATCAATCCAATTTTTCCCTTAAAGGAAAAACACAATTTAAACACCTACGGAAGACTTGAAATAAGAAATGTACAACTACAAGATGACTAAGCAAATACACATAGGAAACTTCTTCAATTCTTCATTCATTTCTAAATCAAAATGAAGTTTATATATAGCTTTAATTACAAATCAACATTACATCAAAGTCTTAACAAAAGATACAAAAATACATTGGATGCTCAATGTTCA
>JANZXR010000009.1:3794603-3808875 GCA_027575705.1 Erythroxylum echinodendron
AATTAATCGAAATAAATCCTCAACAAAATCTAATCACATGCATTACTAGTATGGAGAGAATCGGGGTCCAACAGTACTTCACGTAGGCTTTTTCTCCACATCTCTCTTCCTTCATTTCTTTCTCAATCTCTCTATAAAGCTCTCTAGGGTTTCGGGATTATGGCTAATGTAAAAGATCCTCTATTGTGTTCTTCATGTTCTTTAAATACATTGTGTGTCTTGAGCAGCACTTGACGTTTCCTCCTGTTTGAACGTCTGTCCGATGCAACGATCATAGCCTTGCATGCCACGATAGTGGCCTGCATCAAACCTTTTTGTCACAATTATGGCCCATATGCCATGATCATGGGCTGCTTCCCATGTTTCTGTACCACGATCGTGGGCCGTTGTTTTGGCCCGAAAGTCTTCGAAACTTCTCCGTTCCTCGTTGTTGACCCTGAAATACTAACAAACACATCAAGGTACCTCAAAAATATAATATTTAAGCTCAAAGACTTATACTAACTCATAAAAACACTTAAACACATAAAATAACATAATTCTAACCTAAAAACATACTAATAACTCAAATTAACACTTAATACATAACAAACTAAGCCATAAAACATGATGTAATTCACAACTATCACCTATGCTAGAGCTTCTGTCGCGATCGTGGCATATTTGTCATGATCGTGGGCCTATGTTGGTGCTTCTATCACGATCGCTGTAGGTTTCCCATGATCGTGACCCTGTGTTTTAGTTCAGGTCTCCTCCAAAACTCTTTTGAATGCCATGAAACACTAACAAACTCATCACGATACCTCATATATATAAAATTGAAGCTTAAAAACATGTTCTCACCTAAAGAACACTTAAAACACAAATGTTTATGAACTAACACAATTCTTAACCTAAAATCACACTAAACAATCAAATTAACCACTAAACATATAACAAATTTAATATAAAAATATAATGCAATCTACACCTATCAACATCCATATACTTAAATTTTTTCTTATCCTCAAACAAAGATCAAATACAGCCAATAAAATTTTGTCACTTCATTTTCACAAAGATTAAAGCATGCAATCCCTCAAACCTTAGCCAACTCAAATGTCACGCTACTACAAACATCGTGAATAATTTTCATTGGTGCATATAAGCAAACTCAACCCATAAAACCATCACTCAAAGATAAGTATAAATTTAAAATTCAAAATGGATCTTCCTTATGGATTTTACTCATTTCTCTTAAGTTTTTGATAGCTAGTGTTTCGCTCAAACATCCTTTAGGAAACCACATTATTATAGGCTTGCTAATACTTCAATTCTTCTCTACAATGATTACATGCCATGATAGATCAAAAGGACTTTGTTTTGGTTTGTAATGTGACTAGGGTTAAGATAGGTTAAACAAGTTTTAGGGGTTCGTCACAAGCATTTATAAACTACTAAGTGTACAAAGATAAACATCTAAGATATTCAACTGGATATGACTACTTCTTCGCACTTATTGAAGCTACTACATGTTATTTCTTTTTTTATTTTTTCATGTGATTTTATTCTTTTTTATTTTTTATCTTCTTTTTTTATAATAAAGAAACAATGAATAGAAAACAACAACTATATGTCATGTTCTCTTAACTTGTGATTCCATACTAAAGTATCATTTAGCACTCTATTAATTTGTTATTGGTTAAGCTAATGGGGTTTGTGGGTTTTAAAATTGGGTAATTTCAAGAAACAAAAGGTTAAAGGTTCAATGCAGCTAGTGAGGGATAATAAAAGGGTAGGTCATTGAAGTCAAAGGTTAAAACAAGAAGGTCTTAATCATTACTATTTAGCATGCATCTAGTAGATTTAAACCGATTCAAAGCAAGTTCTAAAGGTAATTACCTAAGGAAGTATCACACAAACAAGTAAATGAAATGACTATAGAATGGATTCATAAAGGCTCAATTCCTCACATAGGCTGAAATGAAAATCCATTATGCTTCTATACATTACCTCATTGTTTAAGTGTCAAGTTCTGAGTAAGCTTATATGGATAACTACTTTCGTTAGTCCATATGGTTCACTCTCCACTTAAGTAGCCTTATTTGATTTCATGCATGCATTTAATCTCATTCCAACTAGCATGATAGAATCTTATGGCAGCACAATTATCACAAAGATTCAAATGTAAGGGAGGTGACACAACTAATACTAACAACCTAACATGCATCCTAAATGACAAGTAAAAATGCAAACATAAATACAAAGATTACCTCCCCACATTTGAACAAAATATTTTCCTCAATGTTAAAAGAGAACATCTAAAACCAATAACAACACCTGAAAAACAAAACACAAAATATAAGAAGAATAATATAAGAGATTAAGGGAAAGATGAGTTTATGATATTGGTGCCAACGGAAGTGGTGTGTTTTTCCTCTCATCCTTTGGTCCTCCAATAAGCTATGATGCACAATAAATCTTCAAGTAACCTTAACATGTGTCATTGGGGACCTAAACAATAAGAGAATAAAGGGAGAAACAAGTTCAAATATTATCAAATCAAAATAAAACAACATTAACACAAAACAAACAAATGAAAGACAAACATGCTAAGTTAAGGTCATTAACTTGACCATTCCATATTGATTCATAAAAGAGTGAATGAAAGGAAAGAAAGTACTTCCCTTCTTGTCAGAATGGCCCTCCAAAGTAAAGTTTGCATCTATGCTCATTAACCTTAAAAGTTTCACCCCTTCATTTTCTAACTCCAACACTCCATGGGGAAACACTTGATTAACCTTGAATGGACCACTCCACCTGACTTAGGCTTTCCAGGAAATAACCGAAGTCATGAATTGAATAAAAGCACTAAGTCCCCACCCTTGAATTCCTTTTTATTAATATGGCTATCTTTCCACTTCTTAGCCCTTTCTTTGTACAACTTGGCATTTTTATACGCATTATATCTTAATTATTCTAATTCATCAAGTTATAACAATCTCTTATCTCCTGATAGCTTCCAATCGATGTTCAATTTTCTAATTGCCCAATAGGCTCTATGCTCCAACTCCAATGGTAAATGGCAAGCCTTTCCATACACAAGTCAATATGGTGTTGTGCTTATGGGAGTTTTGAAAGTTATTCTGTAAGCCCACAATGGATCATCCAGCTTCAAAGAACAATCTTTTCTTGAAGTGCTCACTACCTTCTCAAAAATTTTCTTCAACTCTCCATTCACCACCTCTATTTGGCCACTAGTTTGTGGGTGGTAAGGGGTTGCCATTATATGATGAATTTTATATCTTCTTAAAAGAGCCTTAAAGGTTGTTGCAAAAGTGGCTCCCTCCATCACTTATGATAGCTTTGGGCACCCCAAAGTGAGTAAAATCTTCTTAATGAATCATTGCACTACCTTTCCATCATTTGTTAGAGTAGCTATTGCTTTGACCCACCTAGACATATAATCAACTCCAATCAATATATAGGAGTTACTAGGGAAGATGGTAATGGTCCCATAAAATCTAAGCCCCACATATCAAATATCTCCACCTCCAAGATGTTTGAAAGTGGCATGTTATCTCTTTTCAAAATGTTGCCCACTCTTTACACCTATCACAATGTAATACAAAATCTCAGGCATCTTTGAACAAGTTTGGCTAGTAGAAACTCTAAAATGCGAACAGTCTTCTCATTCGCTTCATAGTATTAAGCATAAACTGAACTATAACACTGAGTCAAAACTTCAGGAATTTCATCTTCTGGGACACACCTGCAAATCAAACTGTCAGCACATATTTTATATAACACAGTTTCATACTAAATATAGCAAGAGCACTGAAATAAAAAATGCTTTCTTTATTGATGCGAGAGATTAGGGGAAAGAATACCACCTGAGAGATAATTGGCAATATATACAAACTAAGGAAGAAAAGGATTTTCTACCATCACTAAAACCTCGTCAGGAAAATGCTCTTCAATTTCCTCTTCTTCTTATTTTCTACTCCTTTCTTATCCTTAATCTCAATATTGAATTCTTAGAGCAGAAGCACCCATCAGATGAGCCTAGACTTGGCATCCTTCTTTGTAAAGAGATAATGTAATGTAGCATAATCTGTAAAAACAATAACTTGTGAGCCTAAAAGGTAAGAATGAAAATTTTCACATGCAAATACCACTATAAGCAGCTCCTTCTCAGTGGTGGTGTAGTTCAGTTGTGCTTCTGTCAAGGTCTTGTTGGCATAGTAAATTGCATGTAACTTCTTCTCCTTTTACTATCCAAGTACACAGCTAGTGGCATGTTCACTTGCATTACACATGATCCCAAGGGGAATTGACCAATCTGGTGACATCAAAATAGGTGTTATTGTAAGTTTTGTGTTTAAACTGTTAAAAGCATCTAAATAATCTCCATCAAACACAAAAGGCACATCTTTAACAAATAAGTTAGTTAATAGTCTAGCAATAAGAGAAAAGTCATTGATGAACTATTTGTAAAATCCTACATGACCAAAGAATGCTTGGATGCACTTGATGTTGGTATGAAGTAGGAGCTTTTCAATCACTTCAGTCTTAGCTCGATCTACCTCAATCCCCCTCCATAAGATCTTATGGCCTAAAACAATTCCCTCTTGGACTATGAAATGACACTTCTCCCAATTTAAGACTAAATGAGACTCCTCGTATCCTTTTAACACTCTATCCAAATTAAATAAGCAATGATCAAAAGAGTCTTAAAAAATAGAGCAGTCATCTATAAATACCTCTATAAAGTCCTCGTTCATATCTACAAAGATGGCTATCATGCACCTTTGGAATGTGGCTAGTGCATTCTATAGGATAAAAGGTATCCTCTTGTAAGCAAAAGTCACATAAGGACAAATGAAAGTGATTTTCTCTTAGTCTTGTAGGTATATGAACACCTGATTGTATCCTGAATATCTATTAAGAAAATAATAAAAAGCATGGCCAGCCACCCTCTCAGTCATTTGGTCCACAAAAGGTAATGGGAATTGGTCTTTCTTGGTGGCTAAATTAAGCTTCCTATGGTCAATGCACACTCTCCAACCTGTGATAGTCCTAGTGGAAATCTGTTCATCTTTTTCATTCTCCATCACTTTCATGCCTCCCTTCTTAGGCACACATTGTACGGGACTCACACACTTGCTATCTAAAATTGGGTATATAATACCTGAATCTAAAAGCTTCACCACTTCCTTTTTTATAACCTCTTGTATGTTTATATTTAACCTTCTTTACCTCTCCCTCACTGTTTTGCATCCTTCTTCAAGGTTAATCCTATACATCACCACATTAGGGCTAATTCCCATAATATTAGAAATTTTCCGCCCTATGGCTCTCATCCTCTTCTTAATGGTCTCTATAATTTTCTCTTCTTGCTTAACATTCAACTGATTGTAAATGATGATGAGTAAGGTGTGGTCCTTGCCTAAAAATGTATATCTCAGGTGAGAAGATAAGGGTTTTAATTCTAAAGTGGGAGGCTTCAGAATGGAAGGTGGTGTGGGGGCATCTTCTCTCTCTAACTTCTCTTGCTCACCCTGCTCGCACAATTCCTCTTCACTTACACTCTCATCCCTATACACTTCAGGAACTCTATCAACTTCCTTTTCAACCTCCTTTACACACTCATCCACAACATCAATCTTCAGACATTCCATCCACCAGTTTCTTCAAAGATTTAGTCATTTTGAATTGAACCTGCTTATCACCAATTCTCAAAACCAAGTTTCCTTTATGCCCATCAACTGATGTCCTACCAGTATTCATAAAGGGTCTACTTAAAATCAATGAACAATTCCAAACTTCTTCAAAATCCAACAAAACAAAATCAACAGGAATTATAATTTATCCACTTTTACCACAATGTCTTTTACAACCTAAATGGTCTTTTGATGTATTGATCCACAAGTTGGATAAGCATGGATGTTAACTTGACATCTCTTAGCCTCAATTTCTTAAAAATAGACAGAGGCATCAAGTTAATACTTTCGCTTAAATCACATAAGCATTTAGAAAATTCAAAATCACCAACAACACATGGAATAGTAAAACTCCCTAGATTTTGTAGTTTTAAAGGCATTATGCTTGTGATGATCGAACTATAATTATCTTTCAAAGTCACCATCTGATTGTCCTTCCAAGTGCATTTATGTGTTAATATGTCCTTGAGAAACTTTGCATACTTAGGTATACACTCCAATGCCTGTACTAAAGACAAATTAATCTAGAGTTTCTTCAACTTCTCCAAAAATTTGGAGAATTGAGTGGTGACTTGATGTTGTCTCTCCCTATGTGGATATGGAATCTTAGGCTTATAGGGTTTTAGTGGTGCATATGGCTTCTCTTCTTCTTTCTTTTTTACATTTTCCTTTTGTTGGCTATCTTTTAAACACTTGACCCCTTTAATTGCTTGCCACTCCTAAGTGTGATTGCCTTGAGTTGTTCCTTTGGATTGGCCTCAGTGTTGCTTGGTAAGCTTCCTATATTCCTAGAAGACAAAGCATTAGCAAGTTGATCTACCTATATCTCCAAGTTATGGATGAATGAAACGTGGTTCTTAGCAATCTAGTTAAACTTTGCCTCTATTCTCTTCTGACTCTCTTCTTGTTTTCTTTGACTGTCCTCTTAGCTTGAGAACTTTGAACTTAATACATCCATTAACTTGTCCATTTTTTCTCCAAAGATCCAAGTCAGTCTTGTTAAAATCTGAGAGGTTCTTTTGCTCTCATTTGGCCACCTGAATTGTTAGTACTCCACAAAAAATTTAGGTGGCTTTTCTACCTAGGATTGTAAGTGTTAGAGTATGGATTGTTACCTTATTTCTATTGAACAAAGTAATTTACTTGTTTTGTAACACTCGCTCCTAGTAAGAAGTATTTAGCTATGCCATGATTGTCCTGCCCACATAATTCACAATGTAACTGTATGGTTTTGACTGTGGATGAAAAAGCTCCTTGCATGTTGCTCAACTGCTTAGTAAGGGCTTTAATATGTGCTTCCAAAGTTGTCACTAAGTCAAGTGGAATCATTCTTTTTTACTTTTTGGACCCTTGTCTACTCCTTTAATTTGACCATATACAATTGTTACTTGCCAACTCTTCCAAAAGGTCATGAGCTACATCAATGGTGTTCCTTATCAAAGACCCCTTCTGCAACTTCATCTATTATTTCCCTTGTCCTTTGAGTTTTTCCATTATAGAATGTCTACAAAATAAATTCCTTTAAAAGGTTATGGTGGGGCAGCTCCTTTATAGTTCCTTGAATCTCTCCCCAAGCTTCATACAACGACTCCCTATCACTTTGTTGAAAGTATGTGATCTCTTTAATGATTCTTGTTATCTTGGTCAAGGGAAAGTACTTAGCCAGGAAAGCTTGGGCTAGCTGCTCCTAAGTAGTGATTTAGCTTGCACTGAGTTAATTATATCATGCCTTTTCCTGATCCCTCAAGGTAAACGAAAATAATCTTAACCTCACAGTATCATCAGACATCCCATTAAACTTGAAGGTATCACAAATCTCCAAGAAACTTATAAGATGGGTGTTGGGTTCTTCATTGGATAGCCTATAACACTGTACTCTGCTCTCAAGTATATTAAGGATGTCAGCTTGATCTAAAAATTATTGGCTTAAATCGTTGTCCTTGCAACTCTTTAAGGACTGAAACCTGGACTCATAAAGTCCATCAATGTCCTCTCAACTCCTTTTTGCTCTCCTTCTTCTGTCATATTCCTTTTCATTTTGTCTTGATGTCTAACTCTTCTTAGCTCTCTTTTGTGCCTTGTAATATCTAAAAATTCTTCTTCACTAAGCTCTTAGACCTTCTCATGCTCCTTGTGTTCATGCACTTGTAAAAACGCAATGAAATGTATCAAACACTCTTAAATCAAAATCAGCTAAACTAAACAAAAAGCTAAATAAAATAATCTCCAATAATGTCGCCAAAAACTTGTTGATTCGAAAACCAATTACTTACTTTATTCTAAAAACCACAAGTATACGGTCGTTACTTATAGTAAGAAGCAGATATCATCCCACAAAGATTGTGCTTAGGCACCATTTAATTCAGGTTATGCTTTGTTTAAGACTCAAATTTGAATAATAAACTAAAAAGTAAACTAAATTAAACAAACTAGCAATAATCGAATAATGTAATAATGGAAATTCATAAAAAGAATTAATCAAGTTATGGGAGAGGGGATTTTACCTATCATTAATGCTAATGTAACCTTTTATGTATTTATGAGGTGTTAGTTCTAGATGATTGTAGGGTTGATTACTGTCTCTCGAGTTATAATCATTCACTAAATTGTAAACCCTAATCGAATTATGGACTTACAATCTCTCAATTCATAAATTACCCATAATTCTAATTAGTTCTAAAGCTCTCTAATAAACAGTTGGGTTTTGCATGATATCTCTCTCTATGAATCACCGATTAGATTGATTAAGTGGTTAATTAGATTACTTAACTCTCATTAGTCCAATATAATCATTTTTATCTGATTCACCCTCTCGGTTTGTTACCGAAACATGCAAATAAATTAATCAATCGTAACACCCAAATCAAGTAAACACAATTCAACTAGATTAACATTAAAAATAAGGAGAATCCCAAAGGAAAAGTTAGAACATCATTAACAACTCAAAATCCATAACCATACAACCCATCTCAATCTTACACATTAAATGAATAAAAAAGTAAATGGGGAGGAAATGACACTTAGGTTGGATGATTCAGGAAAGCAGCAACATTAGAAGATCACCTATTCCGGGAAGCTTCAGTGTTGGAACCGTTCTCTTCTTCCTCTTATTCTTATCACTCTCTCTTTTTCCTCTTCTTCTTTTCTCTCTCTTTTCTTTCTCTCTCTTTTTTTGGTTTCCAAATGTAGGCTAAATGTAGATTACTCTACAGGGTTCCATCATTATCCTTTATAGTCTTTTCTAATTAAGGTAATCCTAGTGTCTTTCTGAGGTCTGAAATGTTCGAAATGTCCCTCGAAAACTCAAATCTGAAAGTGACTTTGTGTCTGTCTGCATGCAGATCGTGGCCTATTTATCTACTCTTTATCACGATTGTGGCAAATTACCCACGATCGTGACCTTACGCTTGAGCTTCTATCATGTGCTTATATTGCTGCTTCTGTCATGATTGTGGTAAGTTCCCCACAATCTTGGCTCCGTGTTTTAGTTCAGGTCTCCTTCGAAACTCTTCCAAATGCCCTGAAACACTAACAAACTTATCACAACACATCATATATATATATAATTAAAGCTCAAAAACTTGTTCTGACGTAAAGAAAACTTAAATCATAAATGTTTATGAACTAACACAATTTTTAACCTAAACACACACTAAACAATCAAATTAACCACTAATCATATATCAAATTACCTATAAAAATACAATACAATCTACAACTATCACAACATAATAGTAAGAATTGGTTAACCATTTAGATCAACTATCAAATTTTTTATCTACTAAGAAATTAGAGGGAAAGGTTGATGGAGAGGGAAGTTTCATTAAAGGTATACATGAGAGATGAGCATTTGAGCGGGCACAAAAAGCATCCTTATTTGATCTAAAATATTCTAGACTAGATTTTCTAAAATATAATGAATCGAGTGACCCTTCGGGTTGGATTAACATATGTGAGCACTTCTTTAAACATAAAAACATCCTTGAGAAAGATAAAGTTAGTTTGGCCTCTTTCTATTTTGAAGGTGATGCTTAGTTATAGTTCCCAAAGTTGGAGAGGGAAAGACCAACGATTACGTGGGATGCTTCCAAGTAACAATGTAACCTGTATTTGGGCCTCCTATCTCAAGTAATAAATTAGGAGAATTGGTTAAGAATAACATACCAGTTCAGTAAAAAAATATCAATGCTAGTTTGAGCAATTGTTAGTTAGGGCTAATTCTCTGATGATAGAGAAAGAAGTTCAAATTTTCCTAAGTAGGCTAAAAGAATATATTATTGTCGAAGTGAAGTTACATTAACCACCAGATCTAATAAGTGAAATGAGCCTTGCTCAATTGTATAAAAAGTGAGATAATCATAATATAGGAGAGTCTTTCAATATAAAACGAACGGGTTCTATGTAGTCATGCTGTTCCTTTATGAAGCTACTTAGTCAAGGTGAAATTGAAGATAAAAGGGCAAAAGGTCTTCATTTCAATTGTTATGGAAGGTTTGTACCAAGGCACTATTACAAGAAACCTTTTTAGTTAGAAGTCATAGAAGACCACTATGTTAATAATGGGACAATGTCAAAGTAGCATAAATCTCAATTCATGCAATCATTAGAACATATTCTTCACAAACCATACAGATTAATGGATCTTTAAAAAGAGTACCCATTGCACATACTGATTAATTCAAGAAGTAATCATAGTTTCGTGGTTGCAGCTTTGACTAGAAAATAGAACATGAAGATAGAAAATAAAGAAGAGATGCAGATGATGGTGGCCAATAGGGAACATATCCCTTATGAAGGAATTTTTTGTGATGTTGTTTTCCTCATGGGTGATACTACTTTTGATTTGGTTTACTTCTATAATCACTTACTAGATTAGATGCAGTTCTAGGGGTTAATTAATTTAAAACTTTAGGGTCTGTCATATATGATTTTAATCTAATAAGGATAAGTTTTAGTAAAAGTGGGAACTTATAAAGTTAAAATATATGTGGTAGTCTAGGCCCACTCCCCAAAAATTCTGTCAACTAATGTCATATCTATTGACAAGGATTCCGATTTATAGAGACTTTTATCAGAATTTCATGGAATCTTTAAAAAACTCAAGAAATTACCACCATCTCGTGCCTGTGATCATTGCATCTTGTTATAACCAAGGTCTTCATCATTATCTATTCATCCATACAAGTATCCTTACCTTAAAAAAGATGACATTCA
The DNA here is from genome assembly GCA_027575705.1 of Erythroxylum echinodendron. Lineage (NCBI taxonomy): Eukaryota > Viridiplantae > Streptophyta > Magnoliopsida > Malpighiales > Erythroxylaceae > Erythroxylum > Erythroxylum echinodendron. The sequence goes on from JANZXR010000009.1 coordinate 3,805,520, forward strand.
ATAAAAGTTAGATAGAGGAGTGATTCAACCCTGCTCAATCTCCTTTCTCTTCTCTTATTTTGCTACTTACGAAAGCTAATAGTACATGGCATTTTTGTGTGGATTATTGTGCTTTAAATGCCAAGATAGTCAAGGATAAATTTTCCATTCCAGTCATTGAAGAGTTGCTCGAAGAACTTCATAGGGTCAAATTCTTTACAAAGTTGGATTTTTTTTTTTTTACTATCAAGTTTAGATGTTCCCTGTTAATGTGGAGACGATAGATTTTTAAACTCAATATGGGCATTTTGAGTTTCTAGTTATGTCCTTAGGGTTAAAAAAATGACCCTTCTACATTTCAAGCTTTGATGAATTCTGTCCTCCAACAGTATCTATGGAAGTTTGTTCTTGTTTTCTTTGATGATATACTCATCTATAATAGATCTTGGGTTAAGTATATGTAACATTTACAGGCTATTTCTCTATTCTTTAACAAAAAAACCTCATTTTTAAGAAATCTAAATTTATTTTTTCTCAATCAAATGTCGCTTATTTGGGGCATTTTATTTTTGCCCAAAGTTTTTCTGCAGATAGTAGTAAGGCTAACGCCATAATTGAGTGGCCTTTGCCTACTTTCATCAAAGCATTACAAGAATTGCTAGTTACTATCAAAAGTTTGTGAAAAATTATGGCTGGATTATGACACCTTTTATCTGTGATGTAGTGCAAAAAATCCTTTATTTAGACAGAGGATGCAAAGAATACCTTTGCAAAACTTAAGAGTTAACTTTACTTTATTTTTTGCAACCATTTGTCATTGAATGTGATGCTTTAAATTTAAGATTAGGAGCATTTCTATAGCAATAAGGCCAACCAATTGCTTAATTTTCTTGCGCTTTAGCTACAAGACATGTTAAACTTCCTTCTTTTGAGAAAAAACTAATTGGATTAGCCAAAGCTATTCAAAATTGGCAAGCTTATTTGTGGGGTAGAAGTTTTATTGTTTGTACAGATCACTATAGCTTGAAATTTTTGTTGGAGCAAAGAATTATTACCTTTCCTGAGCAACATTGGCTGTTCAAATTGATGGGGCTTGATTTCAAAATTAATTATTAAGTAGGTAGAGAAAATATCATTGCTATTACTTTATCTCGGAAGTTTGAAGATGTTGCTATTTTAAGACAATTTCTAATTTAGAGTTTAAATTTTTTTGATGAAATTTGAGTTGAAATAAATTCTAGAAAACTTTATAACATCTTCGTGATAAAATAATGTAAGGAGAATTAATGAATGTTTGGTCATACAAGGATGGATTGATTTTTTATAAAAATAGGGTCTATCTTTCTTCTAATTAACCTTTATAAGCTACTCTTTTTCTATTGTGCATCACCAATCATATGAACGCTACCAAAAAACCTTAAAACACCTTGCTTTTGATTTTTATTAGAAGGGTATGAAGGAAATAGGTTCATGATTATATTCTTACTTATTCTATATATCAAAGAAACAAGATTGAACACCTCCAACTAGCAGGCTTATGTTAGACATTATCAATCTTGTTCCAAGTTTGTTCTAATATTTCTTTAGTCTTTGTCGATGGATTGCCCCCTTTCTTGCAGCAAAATAGTTATATTAGTGGTAATGGATCGCTTTTCCAAGTATGCTCATTTCTTTCCATTTTCCCATCCATATATTACTGTTACTATAACAAGGTTGTTCTTTAATAATATTGCTAAACTGCATGGATTGCTAAAATCTATTATAAGTGATGGTGATGTCACTTTCACTGGTCTTTTTTTGAAGGAGATATTTCATCCTATTGGAACCAAGTTGTACTTCAGTTCTTCTTATCATCCTCAGTTAGATGAACAAACAGAAATAGTAAATCGTACTAGTAAGATATATCTTTGTTTCTTTTCAGGCTATCAACCTAAGCATTAGGTAGATTCACTTGAGAGGGTTGAATATTGCTATAAAACTAGCTTTCATTCATCCTTGTGAGCTACTCTTTTTGTAGTAGTGTATGGTTGACCAGCACTATACCTTATATCCTACGGCCTTTGGTTATCCCATATAAAGGGTATGGATTATGAGATGCACACTAGGGATGTGGTTTTGAAGGAATTAAGAGAGAGACTTCTTTAAGTATAAAATACAATGAAGGTCTATTATGATTAATTATAAAAATGTATCATTCTTTGTAAGATATATGTTTCATTTAAAGCTTTGGCCTTGTTAATAAATTTCAGTCAAATCTAAGTGTAATCATAAGTTATTTCCTTGTTTTTATAGCCCCTATCCTATTATAGAATGAATTCATATTGTGGCTTATAAGTTGTAATTACCTACTAATTCAAAAATTCATCCTATTTTGTATGTCTCTTGTTTGAAAAGATTTCATAGTACCAAAACTTATTCTCCTACTTTGTCTCTAATCCATAACAATGTTCTTATTCCTTTTCCATAATCTTTATTAGATTCTAGAATCAAAGGTAGCCAATGTGAAGTTCTCACTTATTAGGAAGGGCTTTTGCCAGCTGATTCTAGTTAGGAATTTACTAATCACATGAAATTTTGTTATCCTAATTTTGCACTTGAGGAAAAGTGTCATTCCTAAGGGGAGAGTGATGTTATAGTCATTAAACAAATAGAATTAGACTTACATGCCAAATTAGTAACTTTGAAAGTTAACTAATGAAGGTAACAAAAGCAGAAGAAGGAAAGAGGAATAGCTTATGGCCATCTTAGTTTATATATTTACTATTAGTTACTGCCATATGTAGTAGGGTAGTTATTATGTTTGAATTACTGTGCATTAAATATGAAACAACTACTTTTTAGGATTGTTAGTTCTTGACAGTTCTATCTGTAAACCTTAAAGGAAGTTTAAGACATTAATAAGAAGTTAAGGTTTATTTCAAAAAAGTTATTAAATACTTTTACTCTAAGAGATAGTTGGATTATTTCTTATGAGCTGAATTTATCATACCATAAAAATAGGTTGTAAAGGAAGGAAAACTCAAAAATCTGGTGAACTATAACCAAACCTTCAGTCTTACTAGGCTTATAACCAAATCTAGGGGACTTGATCATACCAGTGTCTGCCCCTTGAAAATTTTTTTCCATTAACTTAAGCATAATAGTTTATGGAATGGATACATGAGAAGAAATTGAGGGTATTTTCAGTATATAGCTTAAGTATCAAGGGTAAAGTGGACATTTGGGGAAGGTATGGTGGACTTGTCTTATTAGCAGATTTGGTAGCGTGAATGGAAGAAAACACAGAAGAAGAGAGGCTTTGGATGAGAGTGGAAAGAAGAGAGTGGTGAGCTAAGTTGAAATTTCTGTAAAGCTTAAAGAGAGAATCCGAGTGCATG
>JANZXR010000009.1:3813504-3824274 GCA_027575705.1 Erythroxylum echinodendron
TTATATGACTAATAATATATTTTTTAATTATTTATACAATAATTAATAGTTTATTAAATCAATGAACTTTTTAGTCACTTTATCTCTTTGCAGCAACTGCAACCGTACTTGTCAAACACTTACTTTCACGTTTTAGCAGTTTTCAAAATAGCAATCTCAAATACATTTATCATTTCAGCAGGTTGATTTTAGCAAATTATCAAGCCCCACCGATCTCCCAAATTAGGCCTTAGTTCCTGATAGTTCCCAAGAAGAGTATTGTCCTTTCACAAGCACCCAGTATAGGCATATGTTTAGGCCCTGATAGTTCCCAAGAAGAGTATTGTCCTTTCACAAGCACCCAGTATAGGCATATGTTTAGGCCCTGATAGTTCCCAAGAAGAGCGTTTTTCTTTCAAAAACACCCAGTATAGGTATAGCTCGAAACAAGCAATGGACGAAAAAGCATTGAGGAAATCAAAAAGAGCTCACTCTTTGCACCACTCTAGAAAGCTTCATCCCAATCAAAGCTCAAAACCCTCATCAGCCTCTGCCTCAGCTTCCCACGCATCTCTCCCATCCAATTGGAATCGCTATCATGATGTTTTTGATTCAGATTCTGAGAACCCATCTGGGCATCTCAAAGCTAAACCCTCTGACGTTGTTCTCCCAAAGAGTAAAGGCTCCGACTTCCGTCACCTAATTACAGAAGCTCAGTCTCAATCTCACTCCATAAGTTCTTACTTGGATATCTTACCTGCTTTGCCTGATGACGACCCTTTCGCTGGTATCTTCTTCCTACTTCTCCTTTTTGATTATTGTTTTACTTTTCTATTTGTCTTCTGTTGGGTTGATATGCAGCTTAAGTGTTGCATTGCATTGAGATTGTTAGTAGAATGGGCTATCCAATTTGATTTTCACAAAAAAAAGGTAATGAATAACTCTTTTTGGATGTCCTCCTGTAGACACTTCTACAATTAGAAAAACTCCATCTGTACCTCGCGTCAAGTTGAAATTAGGTCAAGTTTCTCCATGTACCCTATGCTATATAGAGTTTCATACAAGGGATTGTGAGTTCATCTTGGAGGTAGTCTCGTTGATGTAAGAGGCAGATACTGCTTTTCCCTTTAGCTTCCTGACATCAATTGGTGGTTGGTTTCTTCTATGAAACCTATCCTCTATTTCTGTCCATAAATGTTTGACGCCTTGCTAATGTCATCATTGCCAAGCAAAAGCTTTTTATCTGCTAATATATAGTACCAAGTAAGTTATTCAGCCATTCTAGCAATCGCAGAGCTTTTCAGGTTCAAGATTTTTGTCCAAAATCAGAATCTTTTACTTAATTTCTAGGTAATGTCTCCAGCTAAATAAAGCAGTTAAACTTCATTCCGATTCCTTAGCTCTTTAGAAAGCCTCCTAATATGTTTGGTATTCTCTAGACTTCAGCATAGCTAGAACACATGGAAATGGTTGGCTTCTTGACCTCTTATAGATCCTTAGATTGTTGTTTGATTCTTCATCATCCTTACCTTCAATGAGGTGGGTACTTCGGTTTTGTTCATCATGTTACAATACATTGAGTACAAGCCTAAGTACCGTCCAATTTCTCAAGAATTTGCAAGGATTTACTTGTTTCGTTCATTGTTTATCCTCTCAACAATATAGACAGTATTGAGGCTCCTATTCAAAGTTTTGTAATCCTAATGAAGGAATACAATTAATCAATAAATAGTACTTCAAATTGTGGAAAAAATAATCCTAGGGGAAGGGTTGAAGATAATAATTAACATGATGCAATCAGTTACCAACTTTTCACTATCTTTCTTATGGCAAAGAAGTTTGCGAATCTCTTCTTAAATTCCAATACTAGAATCTGACGTATTCAAAATTCTTCAGATTGCATTCTTCATTTCAATATCATTAATAAATTCATTTGGTGCTTCCTATATAATTAGTACTTCCCTACTAGCACCTATTTTGCTTAAATTGCTTTGTGGGAATTGAGCACTGATGGATGGAGTTTCTCTTTCCGCATGTTGTTGGAGCTTCAACATGAGCTTTAATGTTGTAATGGTCTCTTATGGCTCGGTTGCTTTTCAAGAAGCTCATTATTGTTGTGATTTTGGAGGTCATTACGTTTTGATAATTAGTAAAGTATACTCTTTCCCAGCATTTCTAAGCTAGGGAGAGAAGTCAAGGCAACAACTTTCCAAAAATTAGGTTTAAAATGGGGTTAATTGTGACTAGAATAATTAGGATTTACAACAAATCCTTCTTCCCAGAAAATGTCAGGATACAAAGAATGCTGTCATTATTCAGCAAATTCTATATTTATAGTAGTTAAGTAGAACTACATACAATAGGGAAAGACAGGTCCAAGCTTTTAATAGAAAGCCCTAGTCATCAGTAATACTTACTAAAGTAACCACCTAAATAAGGGTAAAACAGGATAAAGTCTGTGCAATAATAAACTAATTTAGATTCTTATTACTCCAGCCTTTTTGAATGTGATGAGTAGGCCTTGATATATTCCTTGTTGATGTTAGGATTAACTCATTTGAGTTCCTTTTCTACTATCCAAATGCTTTCATCGACTAATTGGTTGAGCCATTCCACCAAAAATCTGTTATACAGATTACCTTGTGTTTAGTGAACCTCTTTAACACGTATATCATGGTCAATAACTTTAGCTTTACCGGTAGGAAGTTGCTTGAGTATCCTTGGTAAATGAACAACATTGAACGAATATAGTAGACTCAAGTCTGGAACATTAAAAATAGGATAAATATGCAAACTAGGTGAGAGTTCAATTAGGTAGGCACTTGAGTTTATCGTCCAATAATATTCCCTAACCCCAAATCTGCCTGATATTTGCACGAAAAAAAGCCTCCAGATTTTAATTGAAATTTAACACTTTAATGGTCTACCTACACCTTCCATGAAAGGTATTCGGTCCTTACTATCCATTTGAGATCTGTTTTCCTTTTCCCAATTGAGCTCTTGTTGAAGCTAAGGTGTTGTTTGATCGTTAGTTAACTTAGCTTCATAATCATCATGATCATAGCCAAAGTTGATATTGTTCTAACTTCTAATTCCCATTCCAAAGGAATTAGTGATGTAGGATAAAGGTATGTTCAGTAGTCAATAAAACTCACATTAATTGAAAGTATCTGAGCTGTTGAATTTTCTAGGTTTGTTGCAGTACAAATTTTAGGTTTGAATAGGTTACTGAAAGTTCATGTTAGGGTTGCTAGAAGCTCAGATAAAGACCGTACGGGATTTTAGTAAAGAAAACAAAACAATAAATAGTTATAGGAATCACTCCTAAAATTATGAAATAGCAATCACCCGAAGGCTATAGCGGTCACATAAAAAAAGTGTCAACACCTTCTAATATGATCTCAAAATTTGTAAAGAAATTAGTCTTACTTTCATTGAAAAGATTAAGTATAAAAAATTCTAGAACCCTATTCCTTTTTATGAAGGTATTCCAATTAGAATTTCTAAAATAATATTTGATGTTACTGTAATAAAGATTCCTTATTCTTAAATAAATAAAGTCCTAAATTAGGAAAATAAATAATGAAACAATGACAAGTGTGGAATGAAATGTCTTGCTGAACTTTTCATTATGCTTATAGGTCTCTACGTATATGTTTCTAAAATAAATAATACAAACATATACTTCCTAAATTAGTATTGTAATAACTTTTTGTAGACAACTATTGCAGTTGACTATTCTCTACAGTTATAACAAAAATATATTGCTAAATAATACAAGATCACAATCTCTGAACATGTGATTCCTTGGCTGATTTTCCAAAATCCCCTCCCAAGTTGGTGAATAATTGGGACCATCTATCAACTTAGCACTACCAATCATCGTCTTCGAAGTTTGTTCCTGGAAAACATATGCGAATCAAAAAACGTGATGGTTCAATTAGATTCACGGGCTAGTTTGCTCACAGATAGCAAATTACAAGCTAGTTTAGGAACATGAAAGACAGACTTAAGGTAGATATTAGAAGATAGAGTGATTGAACCTTTTCCAACTATAGCAAAAAATGACCCATCTGCTACACGAATTTTTTCATGTTTAGAACAAGAGTTGTAAGTATGAAATAAATCAAAAGAACTGATCATATGGTCAGATGCTCCTGAATCAAATGATCCAAGGAGCGGAATTGTAGGGAAAGTAACATGACAAGGCATTAAAATCACTACTTGTGTGCGCAACAGATGCATTAGGAGCACTTGAGGACTCTGATTTGGGTTTCAGCAGCTTCAGGATGTGGTTAATTTGGTCTTGAGTGAACTCTCCAGAATCTACCTTATGGGCTGATGGAGTTTTATTAAATTTTCCTTCATGAGATCCCTTCCAATTTGCAGGTTTTCCATGGAGTTTCCAGCATGTTTCACAGGTATGACAAGCTTTATTGTAGTATTCACACCAAACTCCTGCCTTTATTTCCCGTGACTTCTCCTCAATCTTCTTAGCGCAGCCAGTAGCATTCCCAGCAACCAAGGCTGAGTTTTCAATAGTAAGTGTAGGATTTCGTTTGCCAAGCATCACAAGCTGTCTACTCTCTTCACGTCGGACTTCAGCAAAGACTTCCCCAATGGATGGGTGTGGTTGTCTCCCAATAATCCTACCTCAAACCTCATCAAACTCAATGTTAAGACCAATCAAGAACTTGAAAATTCGGTTATCCTCTACTGTTTTTCAATAATGGTTACAGTCATCAGGGGATTTCCATTCATAGTCATTAAATAAATCTAAGTCTTGTCACAAACGTTTCAGAGCATTAAAGTACTTAGTAACATTGTCCTTACCTTGGTGGATCTCGCCCAATTTCAGAGTCAATTCGTACAGTTAGGATTGGTTTCCCAAATCGGAATACATCCGATTCACATTATTCCATAGCTCCTTAGCTATGTAGCAACACATGTAGTTGGAGCTGATATTCTCTTCCATAGAATTCACCAGCCATGTCATAACCATAGAATTTTCAGCATCCCATATCCCGTGTTTAGGATCATCAGCTACTGGTTCCTTCTTCTCACCAGTCGGATATCCAATCTTGCTTCTACCATGGATCTACATTCTAACTAATTGGGACCAACTAAGAAAATTCTCTCCATTCAGCCGTATAGTAGTGATCTGAATGGAATGAGAATCTGAGGTAGGATTATGAGGTGGAGGTGTTTGAATAGATGGGTTGGAGGATTCAAAGATGTCGGACATGGTTGACATAGATGGGTGGGATTAGAGAAAGTAGGTGGTGGATAGGGTTTAGATCTGTTCAGGTATGCTCTGATACCATGCATAAATAGAAGTTGAATAGATTTATATTATTATTCCCTTAATACACAGGTACAATACATATAGGAATACAAGGATCTATTTTAGGAAACTAATTGCTGTACATAATATTCTAATTGATCTAATTTAGCTAAATTTTAGGAGTCATAACACCTAGGAAAGATCTACCCGGATATTTCCCAACACTTGTTATTTCCCAATCGTTTGAAATTCTACATTTGTTTCTTCCATAGTGCAGTTGTTACTGGTTGACTGAATTTGTTGATCTATAAGTATGACAGCATCGTTTATATCATGTGAATTTCTTTTTTTAGGCCTCATGGTTTTAATCTTATTTTTCATGACTTTGCTACTTGACTTTGTAGGCTTACATTTTTTGTTTAATGTTGATTATTTTCCTTGGATATTATGCAGAGGACTTGTGTCACTTAGGTCCTATGCTTTCAGCCAGAGGAGAGGCCATTGTCTCATTGACTAGTGATGATAATTTCATGTTGGAGAATGAAAGAACTGCTGTTAACGAGGTAGTGATTACCTTTTTAGTTTTAGTTCTATTTAAGCAAAATGAAGTTGGCTGGAGTTAAATGATTAGAAAGAATTTACACTTTAGTATGAGACTAAGTTCTCTGGCCATCTAACAACTTCAGAACACAAAAGTTCCTACCTTTTTTTTTTTGAGAATTGTGAACATAGGTCTTGCCTGTTCATCGTTCCATTTATTCTGCCACTAGTGATACATGTTAGTAGCTGATGGTTTTACATAGAACAACTAAACGCAGATTTTTGGTTTAATAGTTTAAGTTTTTACCTATGGGCTGGGTGTTGCTTTTATTATATGACAGGGATGTCTATGGTGCCAGAAACTTGACTTGGTTGCATTAGATCCTGTTATCCTATTGAATGGCCCTCATGAGGATACTGTATTGACCTTTTGTTGATGTAAGCATAAAGGACTTTTGGTAGTCTTGTCATGACAATTAAGTCTCATTTCAAAATTGGAACTTCAGCCTTTAAGTAGAACTTATTCTTCCAGGTTTATATGTGCTCATTTATGGACAAATTGTAGCATTTTGTTCTGAATATCCTATTATTGCTAACTAAAGTATGGGGAGCTATACTGAGATATAAACCACTATCACATGAAATGCATGTTTAGTCGCCTAATCTCCATAATGCAATTTCAAATGACCACCTGATGTAATATAGTAGAAGAAATAGAGACAAACATAGACAAAAGAAGAATAAAAAACGAGAAAGAATGCGGAGGTGCTTTGGATAGGGGAAGAAATAAGAACTTAAAGAGGGGGACAACGAACCTGAAATCTAAACGTGTTATGCTAAAAACTGAGACTCACATCAACTATCCCAATATCTGTAGTATGGAAAAGTAAGCCTAACAGTACTGGCTATAAATTGAGAATGAAAATTAAAATTAGGAAAAAACAAACTCTCAGTTTCCATGCTTGGTTCCAATTCCCCACTTCAATCCTGCTAAATCTGGTGCTATTTAGGTCCTCCTAAGTCCCTACCTAAACTGACTTTCTAATCTATGATACTCTGTTGAAATATTATGATTGACATCTAGTGTGAGATTGATAATAACACAATTACTCTTGAAAGTTTAGTTCAACTAATGAGATAGGTGCTGAATGAGACTATCAGCTGAAGTTCAGGTTACTTGAATTATTAAGATGGAATTAAATCAAAATTAAAGGAAAGAGGCATTGGAAACAGAGGGACATCAATGAAAGAAAGAGAATGCTGCCTGAGGAAGAGGAGAAAAGTGGATGCTGTCAATGTAGAACTAGGTAGCAAGGACAACATTGGGTTTCACCAGTAGAGAAAGGAATAAACAGGACAAAGGTAGGCTGCTTGGAAAGGAAGGGTAGTTCTGCTGGGGGAGACAGAGACATGCCGCATAATAGGTGTTTGCAGGAGAAGTAAGAGATGTTTGGTGGCAGGGTGGGTAGAAGAAAACACTGTAGAACCATGATGGGTTGCTAGAGAAGGACTAATGCTTGACAGAAGAAAAGAGTGTAGAGAGAAGATTAAGGAGAGTTACGATGGAAATCTGGATTTGATACCATTTCAAGGTAGGATAAAGGAGGGAAGATTAGAAGAAAGGGAAAAAAACATTTTAGATGCTTCGACCATGTGGCCAACATCCACAATAGTATAGTTATGTTTTGTAGACTTTTCTTCTCATGTATACTACAGGATCTTCCTATATATATATGGAGATTGTAGCTCATAATAATTATATTCCTGAATAGTTGGATACACATAATATTAAGATATTCTAACAGTAAACTATTTGTAATTTATCTCTGGGATGGAGGATTTTGCAAGAAATTATTATTCAATCTTGTAACTTACGAAGTGACAGAAGGTGCAAGAGAAATGTGAAAACCATTCTATAGTCAAGGTAAATGTAACTACGCATTCATCTTTCATCTGTGCTATTACAAGGTCACCTTGCCTGTTCTGGAGATCTACTTTAATATTCCTGCTGATTGGTTGTGTCACCCATCTTATTTTCCATTTTTCTTGTTTCTTTCTTCATTTTTTTTTTTTGGGTATGTCGATTTCTTCAATCAGACATCATTCCTTTCCCTCAATCTACATGCTCTGGCGGAACAACTGGACAAAGTAGATGTATCTGAGAGGCTCTTCATTGAAGCAGATCTGTTGTCAGAACTGGTAAGCATTGTATTATATTTCATTTATGTACATTGTGCTATAGTGCAAAACCAGTACTTATAAATTGTTCAGATTCTACAGTAGCTTGTACGATTCTGGATGAATCTTGAATTTTTATAGAGGCTTAAAATATCAAAATTTTAAACCTTATATGCATAGCATACAGGAATTTATTAGATTACCTTCTGGAAAAGGTGCATGGTATTGCTGTCAATTACAGCTGTAGATTTTTTTTTCCTTTCTTTAAAGATATGATAATTATACAGAACACTGATGCTGGAGAATTTAGCAACATTTTCCTCTTTTTGTAAATGTGGTCTTCATTGTCATACTTAGAATTTCTGCTTCAGCTCCTCCCCATCATTTTACATGGGATTTTCGGCAATTGGTTAGCTTGATCTTTATAATCTGCAATTTATTAATAGAATTAGGAGGCCCTTGTCACTACATCTGAACACCTGGTGCATTTGTATGGTGTCTCTGGCAGAATAGTAACGGATCTAGGGCCACCAGTAGTTTGGAGACTGACCAATTCAAGACAAATGAAATCGAAAGAACCACAATGCTTTCCGAGGAATTGACTTTTTATAACGTGCCTGAGAATAAAAACCCTGCAAAGGTGAAGCCCTCGGTATCTGCTGTTGCTGAATGCTATGGAGTTTCAACTTCACATGATCAAGAATCGCCTGTACAAAATCATGTCAAAAATGGTACCAATTCACACCAAGACCATGGATCTATTCATGGTACAGAACATTCAGTCCGTTTAGACACAAGTTCTAAAGCTGAATCTAAGAAGCTCTTCTCATGTGAGGCAGCGGCAGCGGAGGCAGAATTAGATATGCTTCTTGACTCATTTACCGAAACTAGGTCGCCAGATTCTCCAGGTATAATACCTGCTAGTTCAACATTTTCGAAAGAAGAATCTCCCAGTGTCCTGCCACAGTTTACTAGAAATGTCCGTAAGTCATCCACGCGTGCATCCATTCCTACCAATCTGGATGATGAACTCGATGAGTTACTTGAAGAAACATCAAGGATGTCAGACCAATATGTTATGCATCAACCCTCCAAAGGGAAGGCTGACCTTCAGGAAGTACAGTTTTCCACCGAGTCTGTTCATGAGTCTAGAGCAGCACATGATTTTGAGTCATGGTTGGACACCATTTAGTCCAATGCTTCTTTGTGCGTAATTTTATGCAAGAATAACATGTCACTTTTTTTTTAATGCCTAATGGCATGGATTTGGAAAATGAAGTATCTGCTTTGCCTGAGGATAGCAATCCTTCGCAGAGTTCGTTCTTGTGCGATTTGCCCCCCTTCAAAGAATATTGGAAAAACTCGAAAGGTTAACAAAATTTAATCTCCAAAGAGAGAGAGGATTATATTATAGCGGAAGGTTATCTCATTTCTTAGTTTTTGAGAAAAATAGAAAAATAAAAGAGATGTAGTCAATCTATAACAGACCGAATCATATTAGGATTCAAATCTATATTCTATTAAATTCAGTCCTTTTTTATTTTTAATAAAAACTTAAACCTACAAGAAGAAATAGAAATAAAGCAGAATATGTCCTAAAATGGATAAATCTCTTTGTTCAGAATACGTGTAAATCAGTACCAAAAGAATATTTTATTAGGCGCTAGTGATCTCAGAGCTTCTGTTCCTTCTCTATCTCCGACTCCACTGGGTAAGTCATCACTTATTTTCTTCGAAACTAAGCAAAAGAGAATACTGTTGCGTATTGAGTTATCAGATCTGATTTCTTTTTCTCTCTGGCCCTCTTTTTCCCTGTGTCTGGAAGAATTTCGTCGCTATGGCTAAGAGCTCATTCAAGCTGGAACACCCACTCGGTGAGCTTTATTGATTTTCTTTCCTTTTTTTTATTGATCGATCTCGAAGAACTATAGCTATCGAGTATCGTTTAGGGTTTTGGGTTTGCAACCGCTTTTTATTTTAATATTTTTGGGGCTATCCGGGAACTTAGGTCATATGGATTTCTATCTTTCTACTTAATATTGTCTTCGAAACGATTGATTTTCATTGGAAATTAATATACTGGTTAATCTGGGGTGTGATTAATTAGTTTCGTTTCATTTACTTGTGTGTGGACTAAGCAATCCTTCAATTTGACAGAAAGGAGGCAGGCGGAATCGTCCCGCATCAGGGAAAAATATCCAGATAGAATTCCGGTATGATTTGTTTGTTTATTTTTGTTACATGATGATATTCAACGTATTCAGGTATTGTTTTATAGTAATTTGAGCGTCCTTTGTTATCCCCAGGTGATCGTCGAAAGGGCTGAAAAGACTGATGTCCCTGATATTGATAAGAAAAAGTTGGTCATTCTTCACATTAAAATTGAACCTTTACTGCTGATATTTTCATTTTGAGACCAAAAAAAAGTGTTAATTTTGTATTTTCTAATGGAATCTACTGTCACTAACATTTCTTTTCTGTTCGCCAAGTATGTGATTGTTCTAACCTCGTTCTTAAAACACAACTTCCTTTACCTTATTTGTTTTCCTCCCAGTGGATTCTCAAGCATGTATAAGAGGTACAAGCTTTATAATAGAAAGAAATCAGTAAATTAATCTCATCTATCAAAGTGACTACTAGGAGCTCCATCCATTAACTTCTATTTATTTTATTGCGTATATAAATTAGGAAGAGAAAAAATAAAATAGGTTACTTTAATTTGCTTTTCTCCCCCTACTTTTCTTTGAGAACTGGTATTTACAGGATTTTTGATAGGCTGGTGGGGATTG
>JANZXR010000009.1:3848707-3862479 GCA_027575705.1 Erythroxylum echinodendron
CTGAAGTGGCCAAATAAGTGGCCTTATGTTTTTACAGCTGGTACCACATGGGAGGGACCCAACAATTCTCCCCCTCCCGACTATGTGGAGAGAGTTGTCAAACCGACAATCAACCGACAAGTTTCAAGCTTCGATGTAGGTAGCGCTTTAGTGCACATATCAGAACAATTCTCATCAGTGTGAATCTTTTCAACCACAAACTTCTTACAATCCAAAGCCTCACGGATCCAGTGATACCGAATATCAATGTGTTTTGATCTTCCATGAAACATAGGATTCTTGCTTAAATGAATTGCACTCTGACTGTCGCAAAATAACACATACCTTTCTTGGGTAAAACCAAGTTCATTAATGAACTTCTTCATCCAAAGCAATAATATCTTTATAGCAATAATATGTTGACGACAATAATCAAAAGAGAAACAATGATGGGAGACAATCGTGGACACATGCTTAAGCTAGGTTACCTCTTCATAAAGGAGTCTTTACTAGATAGAATACTTCATTCAGTACCTCCCCTATTCACGTGATGCACACTCATTTTTTACAAAATTTGAGTCTTTATCTAAGTCAGAACAAGAATTGTTATTTAATCACACTAAAACAACAATTTTTAATTCAGCTAGCATTAACTAATTAAATTTAACGTATATTCTACCCCATCTTGATTTAGGTTTGAAGCTATATTATCTTGGAGATTCAATTATTAAAATTGCTAATACTAAATAACAAGATATATAACATATATCTTAACAATTTTTCTTTATAAAGTACTTTCTGTGTACGCAAGTGACTGCAGGCGATAAGAACATTTGGAATAGGAAGGGTAATCAAGTCCAGTGACAGTAAACATACAGAAGGTGATGTCATTGTCAGTCCATACTTCCCAGTTGCAGAGTACTGTGTTATACCATCAGATCCTACTTTAAGGAAGATCAATCCAGCAGCAGGCATTGAATTGCAAGATTACCTCAGCTGTCTTGGTAATCTCATTAAGTTGGCAAGTTGGTAATGAAGTTAGTATCTGACTAGTCAAGGCTAAATTAAACAAACAATATTATATACATGCTTCAATATTTATAATGTAGGGGTACCTGGGTTTGCTGCATGGGTGGGGATAAAAATGATAGGAGAACCCAAAGAGGGGTCAAACGTCTTCATCTCAGCGGCAGCAGGAGGTGTTGGCATGTTTGCTGGGCAACTTGCAAAACTAAAAGGTTGTAGGGTTGTTGGAAGCACAGGTTCTGACGAAAAGGTATGATTATGATGACTTATGGGTTCAAAACTAACAAATTTGACGCCCTACTTTTGCAATCTAGGATTTCAGCCATTCTTTCCTTTACTTGTAATTAAAGATTGTGATTGTTTAAGTCCATGCAAAATTTTCTAAACAATTTTTTAACTTTTAATTTATATATTTCTTTTATTAAAAACAAGATGACAGTAAATAAACAGAACTTCTTTCCTTCTTTTGTTATAGTAATAACTAATAAGTTATATATTAAAAAAAATTTGGAACTTAACTGGAAAAATTGAAAGGTATTAGTCATACCTTGACAATTTATGCAATAAATTTATGCTTTTGACACAGAGCACTAGTGTTGGCTATATGTAATTTTCTTTTTTGTTTCGATTGAACATAACGTGTAGTTCTAATAGGGTCTTTGATTGATAAGAAGAGAGTTTTGATTTGGAACCCTACGATTTGTAGCAAGAAGAATGTCTAATTGCCGTTTTATATGAGATGTGTGTCTTTGTGAAGGTAAAGCTATTGAAAGATGAATTCGGATACGATGAAGCATTCAACTACAAAAGAGAAACAGATTTCGACTCTGCTATAAGCAAGTAATCCCTTCACACTCTTTCTTTTCTCCACATCTCTGTTGTATTCCTTGTCTAACTTGTTTGTCTCCTCTATGCATAAAATCCCTATAGTACTGCAGAATGTTTGCAATTGTCTGACTTTGTGTCTCCTGTATATATAAAATCCCTATAGTACTGCAGAATGTTTGCAATTGTCTGACTTGTGTGCGTCCTCTACATAAAATCCCTATAGTACTGCATAATGTTTGCAATTGGGTTAAAATAAATGAATGTGGTTGAAGCTTTCTCTTATTAACATTTTCTCATTGGGGAAATGTAAATTAGAATATACAAAATGAAGTTTGAAGAATGTAGTCAAATCAACCAAATCAAAATTTGAAGTTAAATCAAAACTAGAGAAGATAATACATCCAAATATGATATCCCTCGTGGTGAGAAAGTTGCTCCGTTTTAGCATCCACTTGATAACGGGCAGTTGGTTGAGCCGAAGATGAGAACTGGTCATGGGGTAATTATTCGATCATATAAGAGTTCTAAAGCGCTATATTGATGATGATGAACCAACTTATAGAAGTACCTATACGTACATAGTACGTATTGTCGAATTTTAAATGCAGACAACGTAATAGGATCAATGAATATTTGTATCATTGATACTGAAATAAAAATATTTACATAATTTTGTTTTCTTATCTACCGATTATACAATTTTTTTTATAGAATTTTTAAATTGCCATTTTTCTCTCAGATTTTGTGATACCTTATATTATCTTATCGTATTTTTATTTCTTTTTTCTTTTTATCCTTTCTTGTCATCATTAAAAAAAAAAAACCCTTTTTATATTAAAAGATTGTTGGGATCGTTTCAATCGTTTAGACTGTTGAAACAATTATTAATATTTAATTCCTTCATAATTGTATTTTTTCTTCATCTCCTACTCATACATGGTGGGACTCAAGTGAATAGAATTTTCCAGTTATTACATTTATTTAATAATTCGTGCGATCAACATATAAAGAGTGCATATTACCATATATTTGTTAGGAACATATGATTTTTCAAATGATCAATCAATTCTTAGGTGGATTTAGTATGATAGACCATTTATTACATCAATCTTTTGTCATTCTCAGCATATAAATGCCCTCTTATTCATACAACCTTTTGCACATAAGGTGGATCCTTTTGAGTACATCCTAATGCAAACTCAAATTTATAATGTTCTTCCTTATTTCTTAATCTTTTGAATCAAATTAATTTTCTTTTTAGAACGTCTTATTATCTTGAATAATTCATAATTTTCTAGTAACATTTTAAAATAACAACTATTAATTCAATTATCTAGAATTAAAGCTCAAGTAAAAAAGGTTTTTTTTTTTGGTTTAAGCCTTAAAACATTTTCACACAATTTAAGTTGAGAATTTGACCTATATTAATGTTATTGGTTGACAATGCACATATGGTGTGACTCATGTATTACAGTATTGACTCTCATTGATTAGAGCATATGTCTCTCTTAAAATAGATTGTCCAGATATACCTAAAACCAAGATCTCTTGTTTATTCATTCAATCCACTTTTCAGAACTCATATTTGGTACGTTAAGACAAATTGGGCCAACTTATTGTTTCTTTAAGTTATGTTATTATTAATAACCTCTTATATCTTTTAATATACTTCACATTGATATTAATACTTTAAGCCTTGAGCTCTTGTTTTTCACCTAATTAACCTACTTAAAACTTACCTCATCACCATTTCTAAAATGTAACGGAGGTGATTATCTTTTTGGTAAAGTATCTCGTCTCTGCTAGACTTCCTTCTTACAGGTAGAACTAAATGTTTAATACTCATTCAGACATTATAAAATTGAAATTTCAATTTGATATCAAGATTTCTCGTACTTGTAGAACTGATTTTTCATTAAAAATTTATTATAGAAATATGATATTTAATACTTAATTAAACTTATGTTGCATCATATACTCAATAATAAAAAAATCATCATCATGCATTTCTCTTTGTACTACTATTTCCTTGACATAATTATACTCGATATTTATGTGCTTGGTTTAGAATTGATATTTGAGCTCCTTAGTAATGCCTTTCAGTATACTTTTTCATACACAGACCAGTGTACATAAGACATCTAATTGAAAAAAAAAAGGAACCATCTTTATCTCTTTCCCTTGATGTGGCATCCTTAGGAATTACTTATTTATTAGGTACTCACGTTTAGCAATGACCGTAATAAGATGGTTTATAGTCTTACATGCAAAATTGTTCAAATATTTGCTTGATATACACGTAGATTGTAAAAGTAAGAATGATTTTCTTGAACGGTACTTGGCAATCTTAACTCTAAAATGTATACAATCTTATGTATATTCTTCGTCTTAAATATGGTTGAAAGCAAATTTATTTATTTTCTTGACAGATTAATTATTGTTAGTAGCTATTAAAATATCATCCATATATAAAAATAAAATTACATATTTATAGTAGAATCTTTTAATATACATTTATTGGTCTTAGTCAATCATATACTAAAATTATGTGATATTATTAAAGTACATAATATACAAATGATTTTGAGACTGCTTTATACCGTAAGGTACTACCCTTAGCCTTTTTGAATCAAACATAGTGGTTGTTCTATATAGATTCTTTCATTTAATTCTTCAATTAAGAACAGTCTTTACATCTATTTGATGTGTATCAAGATCCATTTTAACTATTGAAGCTAGAATCAGTCGAACTGATGTAAATCTCATAATAGGTGAAAAAGTCTTCTCATATTAAATCTCTTATGTTGTATGTACTTATTTGGTCCTTTATAATGCATCACCCAAGAATCTCTTCTATTTCATCATTGAATAATTGATTTTAGGATTGAGCCAATTTGGATAGAGCCGATTTCTCTTTTGCTTGGATTGATTCATAAAGGGAGTTAAGATATAGGGACTTGAATGCTTGCAAGCTTTTCTTTAGGTGCTAATAGTTCCGTTGAGGTGATAGCACCCTAGCTTTTGTTAAGAGCTTCCATGTCCTCCTTAACCCATTGAATCTTCCTTATGCAAGTTTGTTTCCTTGAAAGGAGGAGGCCGTTCTCTTGGTCATTGCTGCCTCAACATCTACTTCAGTTAAAAAATTATAAAATCTAAAGGGAGTACATCTTTTCTAATAATTTGGGATCATAATATTTGTGTGTGATCTGAGAAACTTAGGTTTAAGAACAAAGCCTTTCTCTTTGGAAAGCTGATAGCCAAGTCAATGATTAATTTTTTTTATCAATTTTCTTTCTAAAAAACCATTGCCTCTTCTATTTATTTGTCCAAGAGAAAAATTAGCCTGAAATATTCAAATTAGTCACTTGAATATCAATTACATATTTATAAAATCATTCATATAATTCCACAAACTAGCATTCCCTTTAGCCTCTAATGTTTCGAGCAAGTGGTTAAAGTCACCTATAATCAACCATGGCTCATCCATTAGGCTTCCCAATTCCCATAACTTGGACTATAATCAAATTATTTGAAAAGCACGGGTTAATGCATATACACTTAAATCCGAATCTTTTCTTGTTTAAATTTAACAGTCAGGTGAATTAGTTACTTGTCCAATATTTTGTTGATTATTTACACCTTATTAGGGTCAAAAGGCATAATTATCCTTCCCTTGTGATGATAATTATGGTTGGATAAGGATCTCCAATGCCTCTTCAAAAATTCCATCTTTTAGATTTTTGCAACTTTAACTTTGTCTCTAAAATTCTTCTAACTAGTAAGGTTTGCGTTCATGTAGAAAATCAAATTCCATGCTAGTATGATCATCTTTCAGATGATAAATCTGATGTACAGCTAAGTGTTTTTGTGAAGTAAATTGAACGTTTTGGTTGGAATAGTAATTATGGAATATGTAATGGAAAGATTTGGGAGACACATAGGACTTTGTAGTTTCACGACAAAAAAGTAGGTAGATGCTAATTATAGGATATAAGTAGTGTATTTGGGAAGTTGGGATTGTCTTTATTACATACATAGAAAATAAAACCTTACAAGCACCTATATATATATATAGGCATACTACACCGACATACAAAGTCGGTTTCTTCATCACAGAGTCTTCTAGTTTTTTCTAGTTTTTTGACTACATGACATTATCTAGAGATTTCTTTAATTTTTCTCTATATTCTAAATCATTCTAGAATTTATTTAGATCATTATAAATATATATTCTAGAATTTTCTAAAATGAGCATTGTATTTTATCACTCCTCCTTAATGCTCATTTGTGTGACGCCAAGTGCTTCTCGTAGAAACTCGAACATGGCTTGCAGTAGTACTTTTGTAAAGATATCTGTTACTTGCTCTTCTGTATTGCAGTAGTTTAACTTGATCTCCTTTCTCTCCATAACTTCTCTTAAGAAATGATATTTGATTGCTATATGCTTTGACTTGGTATGATATACCGGATTTTTCGACAAAGCAATAGACAATAGTTTGCTTTGACTTGGTATGATATACCGGATTTTTCGCCAAAGCAATAGACAATAGTTGACTTATTGTCATAAAATATTTCGGTTGGCTCTTTTTGTTGTTCTCCCATGTCTTCTAATATTCTTTGCAACCAAATTACCTTATTAGTTGTTACTGTTGCAGTAATATATTCGGCTTCTGCTGATGATTGTGCGATTGTGTCTTGTTTTTTCGAAGACCATGAGAAATATCCTGAGCCAAGTGTAAATGCGTACTTGGATGTGCTCTTCATATCGTCTACTGAACTAGCCCAGTCGCTATCCGTGTGACCAACTAGTCTTAAGTCGTGAGTCGACTTGTACCATATTCTGCAGTTGGTTATGCCGCGCAAGTACCTTAGAATTCTTTTTGCGGCTCCATGGTGTACCTGACTTGGACTTTGCATGAACCTCGATAGTATGCTTGTAGCATAAATGATGTCCGGTCTGGTAGCCGTTAGGTAGAGTAGGCTTCCTATCAGGCTTCGGTATGTTGAGGCATCTACTTTGTCTGAACCATCTTCTTTCTTGAACTTCTCGTTTACTGCAAGTGGTGTTGCAACATTCTTGGAGTGATCCATCTTGTATCTCTTTAGAAAATTTTCTGTGTATTTCTTCTGTGAAATGAATATACCATCTTTTGTCTGGTTAACCTCCATGCCGAGGAAGTAGTTCATTTGCCCCAAGTCACTCATTTCAAATGTCTTCTTCATATCTTCTTTGAAATCCTCTAACATTTTCTCGTTATCTCCTGTGCAGATCAGATCATCTACGTATAGAGAGATGATGAGAGTACCTTGGTGATCTTGGGTCTTAATGTATAGAGTTGGTTCACTACGACTCGTCTTAAATCCTTAATCCATAAAGTACCCACTAATGTAGCTATACCATGCTCGAGGGGCTTGCGTCAGTCCATATAGGGCTTTCTTTAGTTTGAGTACCTTAGCTTCTTGACCTTTTATGATGAACCCCTCTAGTTGTTCAACGTATATTTCCTCTTCTAATACTCCGTTTAGGAATGCTGACTTCACATCTAGTTGATAGATCTTCCATTTCTTTTATGCTGCCAGTGCTACAAGTGCTCTTACTGTGTCAAGCCGAGCTACTGGAGCAAATGTTTCTATGTAGTCTATACTAGGAATTTGTGCATGTCGAGCATTGTGCTTCTGAATGGAGCCGTCTAGGTTAAGCTTTGTCTTGTATACCCTTTAACTCCGATGACATCCTTATTTTCGGGTCAATCTACTAGCTCCCACGTGTCATTTTACTTTATCATCTTGATTTCTTCTTCCATTGCATCTTGCCAAACTTTATGCTTAGCAGCTACTTCATAGCTTTCAGGCTCGATCATTGCAAAGTTGCATGTTTCATATATCTCTTGCAGAGGTCTCGTTCTCCTAGGAGGTGACTCTTCAGTTGATATTGACACTTCTGGTTCTCCGAACTCTTCTTGAAATGTTGCTTGTGTTTGATATCTTACTTGTAGTTGGGCAACTTTAATGCTGACTTTCTCTGCTTTGTCTTCTTCCCAGTTCCATGAAGCATTCTCGTCGAACTCGACGTCTCGACTAATAGTTAATTTCTTTTTTTGTAAGTTGTACACTCTATATCCTTTAGATTGAGTGCTATAACCCAAGAAACTACTTTTTTCTGCTTTGTCATCTAGTTTGCTTCTCTTCGCTACTGGAACGTGGATGTAGCATAGGCATCCAAAGACTTTCAAATGTTTTGCTGACAGTTTGCGTCCGCTCCAAGCTTCAATCAGTGTTTTGTTCTTTACTGCCTTAATTGGACAACGATTTAATAGGTATACCGCTATGTATACTGCTTCTGCCCAGAAGGTATTTGGCAAAATTTTCTCCTTGAGTAATGAACGAGCCATTTCCATGACTATCCTATTTTTCCTTTCTGATACTCCATTTTGTTCTGGCGCGTACCCAACAGTTAGTTGGTGCTCCACTCTATCGTCTTCACAAAACTTGGTGAATTCCTTGGATATGTATTTTGTTCCTCTATCGCTTATGAGGACTTTGATGCTCTTGCGGCTTTACTTCTCCACCAAGTTCTTGAATTTTTTGAAAATCACAAAGACTTCTGACTTTTCTTGGATGAAGTAGACCCACTTCATCCTTGTGAACTCGTTGTTGAATAGGATGAAGTATTTATTATTGCTTAGAGATGGAGTCCTCATAGGCCCACATACGTTTGTATGTACAAGCTTTCGAGGGTTTTTTGCTCACCATGATTTCCTGGATGGAAGTGGTTGCCTATGTTGCTTACCGAGTAAGCAACCTTCACACGGACTATTAACTTCAGTAATGTTGGGTAGATCTTGCATCATGTTCTTTTCATATAGTAGACGTAACCCGCAGAAGTGGAAGTGGCCAAACCTTTTGTGTCAAAGCCATGAATCGTCTTCTTGAGTTTTTAAGGCAATCTCGACAATGTTGCTCCACTTAATCGGAAAACTTCTGTTCTTCATTTTTATCCTTGCAATCTGAATATTTTTGTTCCTCTTATCATATATTGTGCATAAGTCTCCTTCGAAGTGAAAGGCATAGCCTCTCTATATCATTTTACTGATACTCAAAAGATTTTGTGTAAGATTCGGCACCAAAAGAACGTCGCGGATGAATCTTGGACCTTTGTTTGTATTAACAATAATGGTGCCCTTGCCATTGGTCTCAACTAGTGCACCAGCACCTAGTTAAATATGAGATTTGACACCTTCATTTATGTCATAGAATATTTCCTTATTTCTAGTCATGTGATTACTGCAGCCACTATCAATATACCATGTCTCCTCCCTTTTCTCAACCAGCTCTTCAGAAGCATAGAAGAGATTATCCTCTCTTTTTACTTGTTCGGAGAAGTTAGCTCGATGACTAACTTTCGACCTATAGTCATTTTCGGTGTGCCCAAATCTCATGTAGTGCTGGCATTTGGGTTTCCCTCGAAACCAACAATCCTTCTCTAGGTGGTTTGAATTTTTGCATATACCACAAGGAGGATAGGATTTATTTTTCCCTGTTCTAGTCTCTAAACCTTTAGAATTTTCTTTGGCCTTTTTTTTTTTGGTATCATACCGTCCTCCTTTACTTTGATTCTGAGACCTCATTTGGAGCTTAGACTGGAAAGCGTTTTCGACGGAGTCTTCTTCACGACTTGTCAATCTTTACTCGTATGTGTTTAGTGAACTGATTAATTCTGTTATAGTTAGTATCGAAAGATCCTTCGTGTCTTCGATGGTTGACACTTTAGGATCAAACTTAGGGGGTAGACTAATCAATATTTTTCCGATCACTTTTTGGTCAGTAATATCTTCTCCATAGGCTTTCATCTTAGTTACTAACGCCATAATTCTAGTATAGAAATTCTTAATGGTCTCAAAATCCTTCATTTTAACACTTGCATATTAATTCCTTAGAGATTGGAGGATCACGTTGCGTACCTTTGTATCTGCACGGAATTCTTGCTCTAGTTTATGCCACACTTCTTTTGCTGTCTTGACTCCTCGTATTCTTGAAAAAATTGCCTTCGTCACGACCTGCTGTAAGAAGCATAGAGTGATAGAATTTTTTTGCTGGTCCTCCTTCAATTTTTGACGCTCCGCCGTGGACAAGTTGTCCTGAGCTTCTGGAACGTCAAATCCTTCTTGGACAATTTCCCACAAGTCTTGTGTTGGAGAAATATCGGCATTTGACTA
Organism: Erythroxylum echinodendron; assembly: GCA_027575705.1. NCBI lineage: Eukaryota > Viridiplantae > Streptophyta > Magnoliopsida > Malpighiales > Erythroxylaceae > Erythroxylum > Erythroxylum echinodendron. The sequence continues at coordinate 3,858,757 of JANZXR010000009.1, forward strand.
TGCCAGTCTTCATAATTATCTTCTGAAAGAAGAGAAAGCGGAAGATTAATTGTTAAAAAAGGCATATTTATGCCCAGTATAGTACCGAACGTGACTTTGATATCACTGATGTATTATTAAGTGATTTGGTGAAGTAAATTGAAGGTTTTTTGTTGGAATAGTAATTATGGAATATGTAATGGAAAGATTTGAGAGTCACGTAGGAGTTTGTAGTTTCAAGAAAAAAAGTAGGTAGATGCTAGTTGTAGGATAGAAGTAGTGTATCCTATAGTTTAGTGTATCTGGGAAGTTGGGATTGTCTTTATTACATATATAGAAAATAAAACCTTACAAGCATATATACACACACACACACACACACATATATATATATATATATATATATATAGGCGTACTACACCGATATACAAAGTCGGTTTCTTCATCCCTGAGTCTTCTTTCTTTTTCTAATTTTTTGACTACATGACATTATCTAAAGATTTCTTTAATTTGTCTCTATATTCTAAATCATTCTAGAATTTATTTAGATTATTATAAATATATTTCTAGAGTTTTCTAAAATGAGCATTATATTTTATCACAGTTATTATGACTTCCTCTTTGATTTTACGATAAAGACTGTCTCGAGCTCCATACTAGCTTCTATTTTCACCAAAATTGAGTTGGCCCACCATTTCCTCATCCTGGTAATCCCTTACAACTCTGATGGGTATCCTGCTTAGAAGCACTTTCTTGTTGGAACCCAAGACTTCTTTTAAGTCGAGCCCTGTGGTCTCCATGAATATGTAACATATACCCAACCTTTGAAAAAACTTATCATTGTCATCAAGTCTCAGTATTAGAATGGCTTTAAGAAGCTGCTGATCCAAATCTATGAGAATGCAAATTCTAGCGAAGCCTACTCTACTCATTTTTGTTGTGGCTTCCTCCATACACAGTGGCTTCCAAGTGAAGCTTGCCAGGTGAATCAGCCATTTAATCGTCCAATAATCTAGTGGCATGCTGTGGAAGTTTATCCACAATGGGAGCTACTTTTGCATTAGATCATAAAGTGAAATGCCTACTTTCCAAGTTTATACAAACGTGGTTTATTATTAAAATGCGAAAGACTAGATTCGATAGCCTTCTGAACAGGAATATGTTTTTGATTCTTCTTGTCATTAATCGGTAAAGGATCCTTTTGCAAAAGTTTTCAGCTATCGTTTTCTTCTCTCTGATCTTCTATCTTATCATATTTTTGTTTCTTTTCTTTTGTACTTTTTATCCTTATCATCATTTTAAAATAAAAGAAACAAAACTCTTTTTATATCACAAGATTAATGGAACTACTACAATTATTTGGACCGTTAAAACAGTTAACAATATTTAATTTCATCATGAGAGTATTTTCCGTTCACATATAGACGTGTATAACAGCATATTACTTTTCAAGATTGATAACTTAATGGTTACAGGTACATTCCAAATGGCATTGATGTATACCTTGACAATGTGGGTGGTAAAATGCTGGAAGCCGTCCTTAACCATGTCAATTATCGCGCTCGGATCGCTCTCTGTGGAATGATATCGGACTATAATAAGGTACATAGCCGGCCAAGTCAGAAATTGGAACTTGAAACTATCGAGTATTCTGCGTCTTTTTATGTGGTTTCTTATGCTTACAAATTACAGAGGGTGAAAGAAAGAGCACCGAAATTAGCCATTTCATTTATAAATCCTTGCTTTGCTTGGCAGAACATATCAGTGCCAAAAAGTATACCCTATTTGCATGTTATAGATGATGGTGATTACATCCGTAATTATATAGTTGGCTTTTGATGTTATTGAAATGGTCCAGGTATGGACAGAGAGAGAAGGCGTGAGGAATCTGTTGAATATGGTGGGCAAGGAGGTGAGAATGGAAGGTTTTATGTTGGGTTCGTATTTAGGTCATTTTGAGGGTTTTGCAAAGGAGATGGAGGAATACCTAAATAAAGGCATGATTAAGTCTAAGCAACACATCTACAATGGCATTGAGAGCTTTCTGGAGAGTTTGGCGTCACTTTTCTCAAGCTCTAATAGTGGGAAAGTCATCGTTCAGGTCCAGTCTTGGACGGGAGCATAAGTCTTTATCATTAATTTGTTATAAGACAAAGGGTACTGTGAGGTTGGTGGCTGCAACAGACTGTGTAGTAGTCACTGAAGTCTACGAATATGTAGCTTCTGCTTTTAGTGTATTGGACACTGGATTTCTTGCATTATATTCCATGGGACTTATCTATGTTAATTATGACGTAATAAAATCATTATCGTAGATAGTGCCAACATTATCGTAGGCAGAGCAGAGGGTACAAAATGAAATTTTCTAAAGCAAGTTTTGAAGTCAATTAAACTCTTACACAGTATTGGCAACAACATATCCAACCAAATTCTCCTCCTCCTCTCTAGCTGAGGACCACTCAGGTTTGGCATTTATGGTAGACTTCGGATTTAACCGCCCTTGTTATTCTGTCTCTATTATCTTCCTAGCTCTCTCTCTCCCCATCTTCCAAGCTATAAGTCTTCATATTCTTTCGAGTTAAATCAGGTAACCCTTACCCATTGCACGAAGGCATTAATTGTTCCAAAAATAATCAAGTGTTTAGAGATTTTGTTAAGGATACCAACTCAACCTTAATTACTTTGTTAGAAACCAAACTCAATGAGGATAATTTCCCAAGAATAAACTTATTGGACAACATTGGCCTTTTTATCTAATCATCAAAAACACCATGTGATATAATATTTTTCCCTTTAAAGAAGGTTAAGGTGAACGTGTTTAAGTGATCAAATTATTGATTCACTTGTCAGTCTGGTTTATGTAGGAGAACACTAGGGTGTGTTACGATATATATATTGTCGTTTGATTTTACTTAGAGATCATTTTGTATGGGTTTGTTGACCACTTGGTCTTTATTTTAGTTGACTGTATACAAGTATAGACTTATGTTGTAAGACTCTAGAATTTGAGATAATAAAAGACAACTCTTATTTACTTTTTCTCTTATCTGTGGCGATATCTTACATGGTATCAGAGCATGACGACGACACTGCGATTGATCATCGTTCTTGATCGATTGGCTTGGGGTTATTACAGGTAGTTGATTAACGATCACCATCGATGGTTCTGTTTTGTTTTCGGTCTTGAGGAAGTGTCTAGATCAAGGGATCCAGAGTTAGGGTTTTTTTTGGAAATTTTGTTTCTTCTCATGGTAGTGCCTTCTCTCTGAAGATCTTTTGACGATGGAAGGTTTTTCACATGATTCACCTGCTGGTTCGACTCTTGATCCTAGATTGAGATTTCCACCTAAAGAAACTTCACTATATCTTCAAGGATCAGACTATCCAGGTATGAGTTTAGTTACTGCAGTCTTAATGGGAACTAATTTTCTGAGCTAGAGTAGATCGGTTAAGATAGCCCTAGGAGCTAAGATGAAATTATGGTTTATTGATGGTACTTGTTAGAAACCTAGTCCAATATCTGTTGACTTTGATAAATGGATTAGCACAGATTATATAGTTCGATCATGGATTTTGAACTCCATGTCGAAGGATCTAGTTGAAGCTTTCATCTATACAAATTCTACTTGAGAACTTGGTCAAATTTGGAAGAAAGATTTGGTGAGAGGTGATGGTTGCCGAAACCGTCAATAATAATTCCCTTTTCTGTAAACTTGTAGTACAAAATCGGGGTCGTCCACAGGG
>JANZXR010000009.1:3867408-3879647 GCA_027575705.1 Erythroxylum echinodendron
GTCTCGGATGAGAAAATGGGGAAGAAGAAAAGAATAAAAGCGAGGAATTGCGATCGTACCTCGGTACGATCGCGAGACCGCGCGTTTTCTGCGATCTCGCGATCGTTCCGTGGAACGAGCGCGAGATTGCGCAACTATCGCGAACTACATTTTTCCCAAAACGGCAGATGGTTAAAAGTGTAGTTCAATCATCCACTAACGAACAAAGATATGTAATGTAAACAAAAAGCATCAACTCATATTAAAAGAAACAAAAGGGAGAAGAAGAAAATGAAGAACGATCCAAGATATTTGAACAGAAGAAAATAGAACTTACTAGGTAAAACAATAAAGGGAACAGAGACTGTGACTTTGATAAGAATGCAAGTAACGACTAGAAGCATAGTTGCTATTTCTGGAAGAGAACCTATCTGATAACGACCGGCAACTGGCGATCCTCTTTGAACTACTCTCTCCATTCCTCTTTCACTAAACAACTACCGGTGACTAGCGATCTGGAGACGTGAGAGCTACAAAGATGAGAAATCTTTCAAGAGGGGTCCAGAGCGTTCTCCTCACAACCTAATGAGAATTGAGACTTGGAGCAAAGAGGAGAGTAAAGTGGGAGTAATTTCGTCATAAATCAATCAGCTGTCTCTAAATGCTGCAGTAAATGAGCGTTTGAAAAATTAGCTGGTTAGATTTAATCAACCAATCCAACTAACTCCTTACCAAACAAAATATCAGCATTTTAATATAGATCAAACCACTAAATTGAGTCAAACAACTAATAAATAGTTGATCCTCTGTTAACCAAAGACGACCATATGTCCACTTCTCTATAAGAGCTCAAAGGTCAGTGGGATCTTATGAACGAATGGTGCGGAGATGACAAAGGAGTGAATAATTTTAAGGTTAAATTTAATTTTAAGATTTTTATAAGTTGATATATTTTTTATTATTGAATAATAAGTTTTATATATGCAACTAAATATATAACATTGTATTGGGTAAGGTGTATATATATATACTTATTTGTTAAGTAGTAAAAATCAAAAGAAGAGTTCTGTTTAAGACATAGACGTATAGATTTGCGTACCTTATTGAAATTCTTGTATTTTTAGGGAGTGGTTGGTTCGCATAGGAGAATGATAATATGAATGTGAATGAATATAGTAAGGAATGAGAATGAAAATTATCATTGTAATTATAATGGTTGGTTAAGAGGAAGGAATGATTATCATTACCATTGACAGTGGTTGATTTGTAAAAAAATTAAGAAATAAAAATTTATTATATTTTAATTAAGTAATTATATTTTAACTAATTATATTGTAATTAGCTAATTACAATATGTTGATTAATTAAAATATTGTAATTAATTTTAATTAATTATATTGTAGCTAACTAATTATATTTCAATTAATTAATTTATTATATTTTAATTAATTTTAATTAATTAATTAATTAATTATAATATTTTAATTAATGAATGAATTACATTTTAATTCATTATATTGTAGTTAATTAATTATTAATAATATTTTAATTAATTATATTGTAATTAATTAATTATTAATAATATTTTAATTAATTATATTATAATTAATTAATTAATTATAATATTTTAATTAATTAATAATTATATTTTAATTAGTTATATTTTAATTAATTGTAATAAGCACACCCTTGTATAACAATGATATCAAAATTAGGAGAGGAATGAGGTATTACCCAAAAATAGGTAATCAAAATAATAACTTTACAATCATACTTCCTTACTAAACTCAATTTTTCATTTCATACTCATTCCTCTTTTTTCATACTCACTAAACAAGTACACCCTAATTATTCTCATGTAATAACTATGAACCCATTTTAAATTTCAATAGCTGTAAGAATGGACTTTAGCATTATCTGGGTTTGTCCAATTCATCAGGGGGATAGTTGCATTGTTTACATTTGTTTTAATTTATTTGGACTTATTGCTTAAAGGCCTTCATACCGTAAAATTATAACTTAAACTCTGCAGGAAGCGCCGGAAAAGCAAAAACTTGTGGAAATGAGAGCTTGCAAAGCCCACAATCAGAGTGATAAGAGGAAGGAGCAAAGTTGAACACAATTTTGGTTGTGAGATGAATCATTGGCATGAAATGAGGTGGTGTGACAAATGCCTTAGCCATGAAATCTCTGATACTTCTGTTCATGCACCCTTTATGACTCCCCGAAAACAGTTTTGAAAGTGAGAAGGGGAAGATTGACATAGCATTGGCTAAGTTTAGGATCGAGAAAATAATTTTTAAGTTCGAGTTCAGATATTAATACTGGTGAGGGGAGGGAAATGGGCGATCAATGGGGAAAAGATGATGTGCATGAATACTTTTCTGACCTAAAAATATTGTACGTATAGAGGGCAATGACTAAAAGCGACTGAAACCGGGGACATGGCGTATCTGAACGGCAATCTGCATCTTGCATAGATCACTTCTTTTTTAGTTTCCTCTTGCTTATTTTAGTGGCAACAGATACATGCAGATAGATAGTCACCCAAGGCACCTCCATATCTGGCAAATAAAATTGACATTGCTGCATTCAGCGAGATTTCGGTGTAAAAAGTGGCATGAGTTGTATCATGCATGTCTTCTATTTGGCAGTAATATAGATGCAATTGCAAGTTGTAATAAAAAGGAGCTCAACTTTGGCTTTAATGATTATATATGCGTAAGCTTTTGGCCGTGGCATTTTCTAAATTTAGTAATGGAGAGGTATCTCGCCCATCTCTGAAATTAAGCTTACTTTCCAAGACTTTTGTCCTGGAAAACATTTATGATTTGTTTAAGTTGGTTGTATGGTTGCATTTACAATCCCACTTTTTTTTTTTTTAGTTCACTGGTTATGCCTAAAGTTTATTTTAATGATGATATTGACATCCGAATAAATAAATGCCTACCTTAATTAACAATTTAATATAGTTTATGTCAAGTAAGTGTTAACTTGAAGAAAATTACGAGCTGCTTTTAAAATAAGGTTATATTTAGTTGGCCGTAAAATTTTTAACAAAATTAAATGGTTTATAATAGAATGTAATATAAATGGAATTAATATTATAAAATTGTTGTTTGAGAAGAATAGAAGGATTTACAATATAATATAGTGAAATATTATTTAAAACAAGGTTCATAATGTAACATAGTGAAATGTTATTTATCAGGTCTCATCTTAAACTTTTCAAATCAAAAGTTGCTTATTTTTATTGTTTATAACGAAAAATGATATACCGTAAAACCTTCACTTTATATTTTATTCTAATATGAATCATCTTTTCAAGTTATAAGATAATATTATATTCTATTTTATTTGATTGAAAAACTTTTTCATTTAATTTCGTTAACAACGAACTAAAGCAAACATAGCGTAGAGGATCGCATCGCTGTAATAGCAATTGTTAAGGCAAGCAAGAAGACTAAAACACAAGAAAGTGGGATGGGCCAGATAATTGATTCTACTAGATAACCATACTTCTACATCCATATGTACAACACACATTAAATTAAGGCATTTTCTATTTTACAAGGTAGATGTACTAGCTAGAATGCATAACGCAGCTCAAGCGAAGCCTTGTTATGACAATAAGACTAGTAAGAAACATGAAAACACCGTCACAACCGAACCCTCTAGCTAAACAGTACAACACAGGGATGGATTCTGTACAAATTTCGCATGATATACTGAAGTCAAGCTTAGCAAATCCCGGGCATGTTTTTCCAGTAACATGAACCCAAAGCCCATTCCAGGTTAGGGGTAGTCTCATTGGCCGCGGCCGCGACCGCGACATTTTTCATCGAAACATCTTGTTTTTCATGTCCCCTCTCTTCTCCTGTCCTTCCTAATGATGAACCGATTGACTCGGTTTTAGTTTTGCGGTACCATTCGGGGAGAGGCATCGATGACGGGAAGTTGTTAAGCAAAATTAATAAGTCATCATCCATGGAGTTCATCTCCTCCATTGCTTCCTTATTATTTGATTTCATGCCTGTGTAAACCGGTAGCCAACAATATCAACGAAAGTACTACTTCTAAAACAGCATTACTTATCGTTGAACAGTAAATCAATAAAGTGGACCAGCAGGGATCATATCCAGTATTTCGACACTATATAGTTTCATACGCAACTTGAAGGCAATGAACTGTAATTTAGTATAACTTTATTTTCTACCATATGAACCTTCCTTGAATTATTAGTAGAATGCTAGATGACAAAACAACTTGATTATACCACGGTGAGGGTTAGCATAAAAGATAGCTGCATTAAAAAATGAAACTACAATCTGCATGTATACCTGCATTAAAAAATGAAACTACAATCTGCATGTATACCTAACTGTGACAAATCTATCAATGAAAAGAAATAAAACTTTACCTACTGATGATTGAAATGAAGCCAAATCATCACCCTGATTTTCAACGGACGTCTCGCTGTCATTTTTCAATGACAACTGAGCATTCTTGGCGTCTCCACCACGGTCCACCTTTTCAACCTCCTCTTCTTCCGATTCATCTAACACCTCTTTCCCTTTTTTTGATGAAATCGATGAATTTTCGTAGCAGGATTTCCTTTTGCACGATAATATCTTGGCCTCCTGTAGCAAGGCATCCAACAAGCCACTGTTTGCATCATCCTCACGTGCCCTTTTGCGATCATGATCAGTTTTTTCACTTGGTTTCTCCACCGCACAAACATCAGGAGTTGATTCAGAAGCAATTGGGTTCATTAGATCCGACGATATTTGGACTGAAGAGAGCTCTGACTTCAGACTAGGAACATAGGGATTTGGTTCAACTTCAGTTCCCATAATCAGTGAAGTAAAGCTGATGTTGTTGTTCTCAAAATCTACGCTGTTATAGTTAATAGATGGCGGTGTTAGTGTTGGGATTCCCTGTGTCGCAAGGTTTGTCGCAGAAGTTGGTGAGTCCACATAATAAGGAGGAACATGAGGTACAGTGAAAGCTAAAGCGCAGTTGTTGCTGGGATCAAAGACCTCGAATTGGTGGTGACTTGGATTAGAGTGCATTGAAGAATTGAGATGGTTTTGCAGGGGATCCATGGGGTTGGCAGCACAGTAGTTGGTGGGATTGAAATGTGAGAGAGATGGATTGGTGCACATAGGCCTCTGATGAGGAGAGGACCAAAATGAACTCGGATACTTCTGTTGGTTTTGTTGGAATTCAACTGCAACTGCTTCTTTTTGGAATTCTTGAGGGTATACAGGCAAACCAGCTCGCTGACGTCTCTTCATTCTTGTATTCCAATAGTTCTTGATTTCATTATCAGTTCTTCCAGGTAACTGCAGTAAGATTCAGGCGATGAACAAAGAACAAATTAATTTAAGAGAACAAAAACAAAAATTTTGATATTGAAAGATGGATCGCAATAATAATGTTCAATCTACTGACTTTAATTAACATGAAAAGAAACCATGTATTTTATCTCCCGAACAACCAACAATCTAATGAGTCATGAACAAAGAAGAAAATGGAAAAGTCTGACAAATTAAATCAAGAAGAAAGAACCTTGAGCTTAAATTTTCATCATTTTCTTAATGGTAACGAGACAAAAGAGAAAAATCGTAGAAGTAACGGAAGAAAACCATTGGCTAGAGAACTATATATGCTACTGAATTCGTTCATATATTACATATATATTTTACCTGGGAGGCCATGCGTGCCCATTTATTTCCAAGTTTTGCATGAAGGTCGATGATAATTCTCTCCTCTTCAGGTGTGAACGAACCTTTCTTGAGGTTGGGCCTTAAATGGTTTGCCCATCTAAGCCTACAACTCTTACCACACCTCAACAACCCAGAATTCTTTTGGACAGAATTCCAGTTCCCTTCTCCATGAATCCTCACGTAGTCTATCAAGATGGCGTCCTCCGCAGCCGTCCATGGCCCTTTCTTAAGGCTTTGGTTGGCACCTCTTGGACCCACCTCAAGTTTTACTGATGCTGCTCCATTATCGGTCCCGGCGTTGTTGATCATTCTGAGCTGAATACCCTTCACCACCACAGGCACCAGCCCTGTCAAAGCTGTGTTTTTGGTTTTGTTGGTGTTTAGAGCTTTAAATAGGACCACAGAAGCTGAATTTCTGTTCTTTGGTTACGTAATGACCGCGTTGTCTTGATGTTCCCTTGCTTTAATGATCCTTGTGGGTTTGCATTTACTTTCTTTTTGTGATTTACTTTTTGAGACTTCTCTCCTCTCCCAAGGTCATAAACCAAAAGGAAAAGAAGAGAGGGGAAAGAAAGTGACGATAATGGTTTGTTTTTTCTTCCTTGATGCCCCTTTTCTTCTTTCAACTTCTCTTTTTTCAAGTTGAAAAGTATTTTACATAGGTAAAGAGAAGGACGAAGATGCAAAATGCTGGGGAGAAAGGTTAAGGAAGGCTCCTCCAAGACCCAAAGAAACAGAAGAAGGAAGAAAATTTTAGGGGTACATAAGATAGCAAATTAACTCTTTTGGGGCTGGAGAGAAAAGACGGCGTGTATGAATGTCTGAAATGGATTTGTAAGAGAAATAAAACATAATATATAAAAATAGAGGTACGAGCTTCGATTTCGCTCCTATTTGCATGCTAATTGCTACCTCCTTTGGTTTTCTGACGCGTTTTCCAACTTCAATCCGTTGTGTACACACCTGCACACATCACAGCCAGCGATTTATAGCAATGCCTAATCTAAGCTAGATGTTTGTCCTTATTTTAGAAGTCCATAAATATACCACAAAACTAAGAGATTTTGGGTTTTAGTTGATCTACAAAATCCCCTTTGAGAAATTTGGTGTTGTGATGGGAACTTGCGCGCAAAATTAGTACCTTATTATAAAGATTAATTCCTTTTCCATTAACCCACCGAATCGCTTTTTGAATTATGTTTATCATTGTCATCGTAGTCGAATAAGTGTTTTGAATTTAAGATATTCACGAACTAGTCGACCATACTCAACAAATTGTGCATTGAGGATTAAGTAAGGATAGATATATAATTCCTTGAAAAATAACTTTACATGGTGTTACAAAACAAGAACCAAAATAAAGCACACTTGGATTAGATGAAATTCAGCTAGAAATAATTTTTACCCGATGCTCCAAAAAGGGTAATCTAAATAGACATCAAATTGACATGCAAAAGTGATATTTGTAGGAATACACTTCATTGAATAAGTCATGTCCACTACTCTAACAGCTTCTAGAGGCTTTGGGCTCTCCCGGGTGAGATTAACATGAATAATCTACCAGAAGACAGATATTTGAGATTGCTAATATAAGTAACCACCAATAAAAAAATAAAATTGGCACTTAAGGAACTACAAACTTGGTCCTTGTTATATTAACAGTTATACTCTTATGAGTGTATATCAAATTCTTTTCATTATCACTATTCTTATCAGGATGCAACTCACCAACAAATTGAAAATATTAACAACACATTTTCAAGCACAAAATACTTATCACATATCACATATGTAGAAAGAATAAGAAATTAGCCAAAACATACCCTATAATGGCAGGTCATCTGAACTTGCAACCACGAGGTGATAGACGAATCATCAAATAAGAATCGAAAGAAAAAAATGTGTAAATGCCTCAAGGAAGAAAAAGGAAAAAAATAACATGGTTCCTAACAAGAGTACAAACTTATATCCAACAAATGACTTATCCGATTAAGTGGATTCATACCAAACATATATGGTGTGCATTTCTCAATCTCTTTAAACTCCAAAATTGAAATCATAGCTGGACTCCTAGATCTGTTAAGTTATAATTCTCATCAAAATATATCTTATATATTATTCATAATCCTATCTCTAAATTTATAATCATAAGTTACTCATCTAAATTATAAAAATTTAGTTAATTATGAGCCATTAATTTAAGAAAAATATATTCAAGCTAAAGAAGTCTTGAGTTACTCAACAAGCCCTAGAATAAGCAGAACTATAGTTTTATAGTAAATAATAGAATGTAACGATTGTATTCTAAACATATTATTAATATTTTTAATAAGGGGTTTGATTTTTTTGTCTCATCAAACACATAATACGTGTAAAATTTCATATATTTAAACATGCAATTCGATGTGCACCGAAAAAAATATCAAACATATAAATAAGACATGCAATTTCTCATACAAATATAGTCTAAAGAATCACACTAATTTGAGATGATTTAAAAACCTTCTTTACAAACTTGCAAATTTTCTCCTCCACATCTTGAGCAAAGATCTTAATCTAACTTAGCCTAGTCCTCTTGACAAAAAATAAAAACTAAATATGAAATATCCTTTTTGGGACTATGCATATGACCTATGATTCATGTTCCTCATACTCTTTATTTGTCTCCTTTGTTTCTCCAACACATTTTCTTCAAATTGCTATGCTTCCCTCTTAAAAACATTATTTTTCATCTCTTTCTCATTCTCATAACCATTAATTTTTTTGTCTCTTTTGTGGTTATTTGTCTTTTTACTTTCTTTTATCATTTTTGCATGGTCAACTCTTGCCTTTCTTCCTTTTTTATTTCAACTAGTCAATCTTCAAATTTTGTAATTTAAAAGCTAGTAATTTTTTCCATTATATCCCTTTTTAATCCTTGCATTTTATTTTACCCCAAAATTTATTTTCTATTCATAAATTGGTCCTAAAAATTTACATGCACATGTGCTCTTCGGTCACACATGCACATGCCTGACAAAAATGATGTGTTAACTATCTCTCTTTCACTGTATCACATGGCATCGTAATTAAAATCACAAATCACACATTTGCTAACATCCAAAATTTCCTCATTTTATATCATAACCATAATGTTCATTGTAACTTTAAGTTCATCATCATCCATATATATATAACACCGTCCTATGAGCATAAACAACTCAGTTTACACAGTATGCTACAAACATGAGGAATACACAGAAGTTATTAACAAACTATGTCTTCAATTCCCAGTTGACCGATCGTTGAGCCATATTTGATCGTCAATGTTACACAAAATAAGCTTCTATGGAGTCTTAGAAGCTAGGTCGTCAAATTCTTGAACCTGAAATTATTAACAGTGTAATTTTGATGAGTTTTGCGAACTCAGTAGAGTAACCATTCTCAGTGGTTCACTCATGTTATAAAACACAATCAATCATAAACATATTGTCACATAGTTCATATCAACTTGATTAGCATCAAGTTCCACTACAAAAAATTTATACAATTTGCAACGTTTTATTGTTAAAACGTCGCGAATTGTACAGACTTTCTGCGATGTTTTAAAAACATCATGAAAAGTTTGAATTTTCTGCGACGTTTTAAAAAAACGTCACAGATTTGTGACACTTTCTATGACGTTTTATGAAGAAAACGTCGCAGTAGCTTACTTTCCTCAAAATTATTTACTTTTATTTTACTTATAATAGATAGTGAACCGGGAAAAACTACCCTCAGATACTTCTTGTTTTCTTCTTCATCCCAACAGCAGCTGAGTTGAGAAGATTGAAGTACACAAGAGACAGCTAAAACCCTCCTAGAATGTCGACCTCGAAGTTTGTTTCGCGGTTACAGCGCATTGCTCTCAAGTTCAACAACAAATCCATCTCTTCGCTCCAGTCCTCCTCTCCTCTCCTGGTCTTAGTCTCTTCTAGGCGTCTCTCTCGCTCCTCAAGGTCTCGTTTGTTTTTTCTACTCCTTTTGATTTTACCCGCTCCTTGGTTACGTTTCCTCCATCATACTTTAACTAGGTGTGCTTTTACTTTGGTTGTTCAATTTTTTCTTTGGTTTATAGATTACCTCTGCAACTGTGTCGTGTGGGATCGATGATACCATTACATAATTTTTTTGTTAAGTATGCATCTAACATTATGCACACCAACTGTTTGTTTATTTTGCTAACTCAAGAAATGCTTGTACAATAGTAAATAACATAGGGAACAAGGTTCATCCTGGATTTGACGACTGAATCTTAGTGATGAGAAAATATCTTTGCGCCCTTTTCCTTTTTATTATTCTTTTCTTTTATGAGGTTCAATGGTACTCTTCCTACCAGTGTAAAGGTTTTGTTCCTTTGAAAAGAACAGTGTAGTTATTTCTTATGTATTCATAAACAACAAAGATGTTATTTACTAAATTAATCAATTGCTACCAAAATTAAAATTTTAAACTAAACTATTACGGTTTAAAAGATTTAAGAAAACAAACTCTAAGAGCATAATTATCCCAAAACATGTAAGCCGCATAAGACCTTATCCTTCTGCTTCCTTTATGTGTCTAAATTTTCGAAAATTTGCTATCCTTCTATTTTTCTGCAAGTCTCGTATTTTTCTAATGTCAAATCATTCGAAACTTTTGTAATTTCTTTTATTGTTCTGAAAAATCACTAGCAACGTGCTCACCACCTGTTTGAAGAAATTACCCAACGAATAACAAATCCTTGAATCAACATTTGATGGTTATTGATATGTAGCTGCTGTGAATTTGGTTGATTCAAATTCATTCATCTTTTTATCATATCTTCTTATGCTGAGCTAGTCTAAATCTGATTTTATGATATTCCTTTTTATGTTTATGTTGAATTTGCACCATAAAATTTCTTCAGTTTCTAAATTTTTAGTGTGAATCTTTATTCAATAACCTTTGCTATAATCTTGGAGCTAGAGATACCTTTTATCCTCCTAATAGGTGATTCCTGTAATTGGTTATATAGGTTGCATAAGAATATTGAAATAGTAACTCCTACTAAAATCCTTTGAAAAATTTAGAAAATAGTGAGCTGTTCAAGCGTATGGAGCAAACAAATGATGATAATGATGTATTAGTGCCAGTTGAATTTAGGTCTTCAGATGAACCTTCAATAGCAAGCTCTCTTCAAGAAACCAACAAGCAGATCACTTCCTCTCCTAGTAGAGCTTAGTTCTTGGGATATCAATTGTAGTTTCCATTTTCTTGTTTCTTTTGTTCGCATGAAAATTGGTGTTTTGGAAACCTGAAAATCTCAAAAGGATTGTAAGTTTATAATGAAGGGATTTTGTGTGCAAAAAAGCTAGGGGTAACTTGTTTTGCTTATATTGAACTTTCCCCCATTGAAATCCTATAATTATTTCACTTGTAATATAACATTTTTAGGGTAAATAAAAAACATAAATATCAACTTGCCTGAAGGACTTTAAGGAACAACCGTCAATAACAAATTTGCAATGCATTCATGTAGTTTACTTGTAATTGTGGTTTCCATCACATTTATGAGAGCTTAGGTTGCAGAGTTTTCATTTGGTGTTACCTTTTATTATTTTTCATATGTAACTTTGAACAACCACTATTCAGTCAATTTTTTTTATCCTGACACTTAGCATTTTATAGTTTGACCTACTTTCCAATTTTATTCCCCAAAGTTCATCTATATGCTTTCTAATGTAAAAACGCTTGCTTTTGAAGGCTTGGATCAATGCATCATAGCACCTGCGGACACTCGCAGAAATTTGCGAAATAGTGACTATTATAACATTATGTTCTGGAGATCAATGTCAGAGAAAAGGACTTCAAGGCTGACCTAAAACTGAATGATGATTTCCAGTATGCTTTTATGACTTTCAGTATTAATTGATGCAATTTTTTCTTTCCGGAGTTTGGCCACTGTGTTAGGTTGGCAACTCATGCAAATTTTGATGGTTTTGTGAGGTCAGCTGGTGAAGAGTTTTATCCCCTAGGTGGTGATCATAGAGTTTTGGCAGAATGTAAGAGGTCCTAAATCTCTGTATTACACTTGTTAACTCTTCCTCTCCCATTGTTATTGACCAATTTTATTGTCTTGAGGGAAACTGTCCTAATAAGGTACATACCTTTCCAAGAGGCACTAATATTTTATTAACTTATAATATTCATTTTTTGTGGTTGTGAATGAAGACAGAGGCAGTTGCCATAAGCGACAATACTTTTGCTTCAATTCATGGGACAAGTCCATCATCTATTCCAATAGAGCTCATGTGCAGCCAATCCATAGGCTGCACCGATCTTGTACTCAACAACATCAAGATTTCTTCTTCAGTTGCAGGCTAGGACCTCACCTCCAACACCTTCAATGCCTATGGAATAGCTAGTAATAAAATTCCCAGTGTGACTTTGCTATAATTAATTAAGTAATTAGTTGCTTCCTTTAAATGTAATTGCATTTTAGAAAGAAACTAGACATGGCAATACTTGTATTTGATGAGTGAAATAATGACT
>JANZXR010000009.1:3886742-3904983 GCA_027575705.1 Erythroxylum echinodendron
ATGTGAAAACAAATTAACAATGAAAAATTAAACACATAAGAATAAATAACAAATTAACTTTAGTGAATAAAGAAATAATAAAATAAAATAAGTTAAAAAATTAACTAACAATCTAATTAATCTCAAAATTAAAATTAGAAATACTATAATTAAGAAATTAAGCTAACCTAATTGTTAAATTACATATTTTAATCCTACAATTGAAATTAAAAATCCTAATTTCACAATTACAAAAAATTGATGAAATTAAACATTGAATTCATGAAAAAAGCAAAATAACATGCAATTAAACACAAACCCAATGTCAATTAATGTTGAAAGCAACTAATTAACCTAATTTAACTCATAAATATCAAAATTAAACACTTAGTGAGCAAAAATCACACAATTACGTAATTAAAGTTTAATTTTCACCCAAATTACGTGTAATTAGTCAAACTAAATGAAGAAATTAGTTGCATAATGAAAATAATCAACTATTAAACCATAATTAAGCATAAAATCACAAAAATCTCACAAAACCCCAAAATATGAATTCTAGCATTTTAAAGCATAAATGAGATAAATAATGCAAAACACCCAATTAATCATGCTTAAACAAGTGTATCTGACCATGTGTCACTAAATCGCAACTTTTTACGGATTTATATAGTTTGGTACATGGATGTGTATCAAAATGTGTAATTGTACACTAGCGTGTCAAGAGAACATGTGATTCTTTGTAAACATGTGCAAATCTAAAATTAGATGCTCAAATATAAAATTTTTTCACTGAAGATTATAACATATTACACGCACACCCTATATATTAATTATGCAAACTTTTATCATTATAATGCTTGATTTCCTATCTTAAATTTCATAAGAACTCAATTAAAATCTTACACTAACATAAAAATAAGAACAAAATAATATTAATTTTAAATGAAAACCAAAACTAATTCATAGGTTGTCTCCCATGTAGAGCTTGTTTAATGTCTTTAGCTTGAGTACCTTTAAAACTCAAGGTAGCTTATATAAATTATATTGTTGTAGCCTTACTGTAATTTCCGTAACTTGCAAGTAGGCTACCTTTAACTCTTTCTAACTTGTTTCTCTTTTGGTTTGCTCCTTTGAATTGAGAGAACATATGACTCTTTGTAAATGTGTGCAAATTTAAAATTAGATGCTCAAATATAAAATTTTTTCACTAAACATTATAGCAAATAACACGCATACCCTACATATTAATTACGCAAATTCTCATCATTATGATGCTTGATTTCCTATCTTAAAGCTCATAAGAACTCAACTAAAATCCTATACTAACATAAAAGTAAGAACAAAATAATATAAATTTAAACGAAAATTGAAACTAATTCATAGGTTGTCTTTCATGTAGCACTTATTTAATGTCATTAGCTTGAGTACCTTTGAAACTCAAGGTAGCTTATATAAATTATATTGTTGTAGCCTTACTGTAAGTTCCATAACCTACAAGTAGGCTACTTTTAACTCTTAATAACATGTTTCTCTTTTGACTTGTTCCCTTGAATTTATGATGGTTTTGGTAGATCTT
The DNA here is from genome assembly GCA_027575705.1 of Erythroxylum echinodendron. Classification (NCBI taxonomy): domain Eukaryota; kingdom Viridiplantae; phylum Streptophyta; class Magnoliopsida; order Malpighiales; family Erythroxylaceae; genus Erythroxylum; species Erythroxylum echinodendron. Next base: position 3,888,301 of record JANZXR010000009.1, read on the forward strand.
TAAATGTAGAGTCCTGCAAAATATCTTGACAAGACACATTAGATTCAATAATAACCATAAATTTAAAAGAATGATTATTGACATTATAGATTCTAAATATATCCTCTTCATCTCCTTCCTTTAATTTTAACTTGCCTTTGCCAACATCTATAATTGACTTGGCAGTTGCCAGAAAGGGATGATTGAGGACTATAGGTCTAGGAACATTCCCAAAATAGTCCACATGTTTGGACTAAACTGATTGACACTCTTGTCCTTGATGCTCTAACCCGCACACCTGGCACTACATCACTTGAACTTATGGAGCCCACTTGGCTTGCCAACTGTGCCACTGCGTCTACTTCATATACTCCTACTAGCTTATTGGTTCGTGCTCTAGTTAAGCACCACTGATAGTTGTTCGCAAACATATTCTCTATTAGATATTGGGCTGTCTTTGATGATTTGTTATTCAATGTCACTTCAGTTGCCGTATCTATATACTATTTAGAGCTTTGACTTAGCCTACTGTAAAATATTTGGATCTGCATCCACAGTGGTAGTCGATGATGTGGCCATCGTCTCAGCATATCCTTGAATCTCTCCTATGTATCATATAACGATTCACCTTCAACTTGGGAGCATGAGGGATGTCATTCGTTAGTTTCTTAGTCTTTGAAGGTGGGATGTACTTTAATAAAAAATTCTTCGTCACTTGTTCCTAAGTAGTCAACAAAGAGCGTGGCATCGAGTTTACCATTGCTTGGCTTTCCCCCTTAAATAGAATGGGAATAGACGCAGTCTAATGGCATCGTCAGTAGATCAATTAACCTTAAAAGTATCGTAGATCTCTAGAAAGTTAAAGATATGCGTGTGAGAATCCTCGTCTTTTAGTGCATTGAATTGAACTGATTGTTGCATCATCTAAATGATGCTCGACTTTATCTTGAAGTTGTTGTCTTAGGCAATTGGTCTCAGGATACTAGACTCCACACCAGTTTAGTCTAGTCTAGCATAATCAATCATGTTTCTTGATTAGTCAGCCATGTTGTGCAATTTTTCAATGTCTACTTGAGTACCCAAGTATTTTATTAGATGATCTAGCTCAAACTCCCACAGTTGTGTCTTTTGGAAATTCTTATGCACTGTTCTTTCAATCTCTGGATCTGTATCCGTTAAGCTCTCAGAAGTGCTCCAAGTCATAAACAGACCAAAAGTCTAAGTCTAGAAAAATAAATAAAACTAAAAAATTAACAATTAAAATAATCAAAAATAAAACAAAAATAAAGCAGAATAAAATAAAATAAAAATGACTAGACAAATAAATTAAGGTTTTCCTAATATTATTATACACTAAAATGATGCCAAAATTTTGTTTGATAAATTTTTATGTTATTAATATTTGAATTAACTATAAGTGCATGAGCTAACTGTATCTAACACAAGCAAGTATAAGTCGACCCCACAAAGACCGTGATTACTAGTAATTACTTTTCTTATATTATCTAACCCATGAATTGGATGTTGGTTTTTAATAAAGAAAATAAACTTAAACTATTAAACTAAAATAAGAAATAATAACAAACGAAGAACAAAGGAAACCACTTAGGAAACTCAATAATAAAGATTAGTGTCTAGGTGATGAATCTCCTAAAACTATTAAATAATTAACCTTTTATCATGCAATTATTTTATTGACTATTGTATAGTGACAACTCTTATCTTATGTCAATAACTCTTAGGGATGATAGCCTCGGCCTAGCCCAACCCAACTTTGCCTTAGGTTGGTCGGGTCACGCAGCCAAGACGGCTTGGCCCTACCAGGCCACTGGCCTGGCTTGAGCCAAGACTATTGAGGCTCATGGCTAGAAAAGAATGTGTAATACGACATCGTTTTGTCAAAATTTTTAATAAAAAGTGTAGAAGGCTCGGCCTAGCCTGCTTAGTGGCCCATCATGCCCCGAACCAGTCAATATATGGTTGGACAGGGGCCACGAGCTGCCTAGCCCCTTTCCCATTTCCATCCTTAATAACTCTCTTAAGACTACTAACAACTAACCCATAAGGTGATTAACCGAAATGTTTCTAGTTAAAGTTCCTAATATTGCATTATCAATTTGTGAATTCAGCTATTAAGTTTGATCCTAGTCTAAAGGATTTATTTCAACCTATATCTAGGTTTGTAATAAACTCCTTTCAATTATTGTAAATTTATATATACATAGGATTTCTCAATCTTCATGATATGAAATCAAATCATGCACTAATATCTTGGATTTATTAGAACATGCATGCATAAAACACATATTTGAATCATAATAGATCAATTAAATAATTTCATTAAATAAAAGAACGAAGACATATTGTTATCCCAACTAAGGTTCATTACACTTAGACACTAAGCACGTTTAGTTACACATCATAGAAAATGAATAGAAAATAAGGAATCATAATTGTAAATCTCCCTTTCTCTTCTATTGAATGTTCTTGCAAGTTTGAGATTTGATGTTGTAATATATTAGATCTTTTGATGATTTCTTCACATTCTCCACATTCCTAAATCAATATTGTCCCTTCTGTAGGTTTTCTATGTCTACTCCAAAAATTAGCTCTTGCTTATTTACCTCCACTCACATCCTTTTATAGTAAAATTTATATTTTTTGGGACATACACAGTCTATTGGCATGTGAGAGACTGTATATATTCAAAAACTCTAGAATTTGTGATTTTACACGAGCTCTGAGACTTACATAGGTACAAATACCACCTCGTATCTCTAATTTTCTTTAAAACTTTGTTTTATGCTGTGTTTTTATCTAAATTCTACTCCTTTTGGTCTATGAAGTCAATTATAACCTATAAACGCACTTGAAGTGAATTAAGTACCAAAAATATAATAAAACTATAAAATATCAAGCAAAATACATCTAATATGGGTGTATAAATATATTTCAATATGCATTTATAAGAAGACAAGTTTGTCTAGATAAGACATAGCTCTGGTTTGTTCACAAACAAATCATATTATAAGATTTTCAGTTAACAAAGACCTAAAGCATATTGGTTTGAAATCATTTGGTACAAAGGTCATATACCAAGATTGGCATTCATTATGTAGCTCACCAAGCTTAATAGGTTAAGCACACTAGTTAGGAGTTTGCAATCAAGATGAGGAATACAACAACCATCTGTTCTTAAATGCAGCTACAATAGAGAAATCTGGAGAACAATTCAGTTGGCTTATAACTATACATGCAGAAGCTTGGAGTGGAATAATATTATAACTGAAATGTCATCAACCACACTCCCTAAGGATGATGTGTTACTTGTTAAGCTATCTTTAGCTACCATTGTGTATGAAACATGGAAGGAGAGGAATAGAAGGAGATTTACAAGTGAACACATAGAATTAAGACATTTCAACTCTAACATTATGTTCAAGATAAGAGAAATAATGATTATCCATCAGCAGGAAGCCACATTCTCTAATTTTGTACTCCACACATGGAGCCTATAATGTGGTTTTGATTCTCTATAGGCTATAATGGTTGTACATGCTTTTGTTTTATATGTTATCCTAAAAGAACCAATTACCAGGTTGTGGTTTTTGTTTTGGTCCTAAGGATCTCAAACTCTCCGTTATAGGGCAGTGTCCACTTTTTTACAATTCAATAAACTTATTTTATTTGTAAAAAAATATATCTTCTTTAACAATAAAATCTTATTCATTATTCTAATAGATTTGATTTCTAATCCCCTACTTCTTTTGGATTGCAAAATTTATACGATTTTTATGCATCAGCCTCTTTCCCAATCCTTAGGAAGTTTCTAGGCAATCTTTATTATGCTCGATTTGCTTGAGAGGTAATACTTGTGGATATGGAGGTTGTTGTATATGGAGTGTATCAACTGTAGTCTTCTTGCATAAATTAGAAATTGATTGTTCTAACTTTTAATTCTGTTATAGATGGCATCAGATATAGGTAGAAAGTCCTTTCTATTGATCTTTTTGGCTAAAATTAGGATAGATAGGTATTTTGATCCATTATAGGTAAGTTGTTCAACTTCTACAAAGCTACTTGTAGACACCAAAAGAATGTAGCACTGGCAAAACTTAATTTTTATTTTCTTAAGTTTTCTAAATAAATAAACCAAAATGGATAATAAATATGGAAAAATTAAGGTTTTATACTCCATAACCTAATATTTGCCCAACAAAGTTAGGTTATATTTAGTTCTAAATCATTAGTTTCTAGCCAACAAATGCATCAATTCATTTTTAAGGCTCAAGTTTTAAATTTAAGCCTAGTGCAAGTTTTACATTTCTTAACTCATTTAGTTCAACTCCAATGTTTTCTTTATCAATAGAAACTTACAATTACATTCATTTAATGTAAGGTTATCCATTCTATTAAAGTCAAACTTCATTATATCCTTTTTCTAATTTCTCCGTTTCCCGTGATTCTCGACAGTAGGTCAAAACGTTTTGGGTTTTGATTTCCGAGTGTGTCACACTTTTGGGCCTTTATTATATGTGAACTACAAATTTCGTACCCATAAGGAAACGCAACTTCAAATCATACGATATGCAACACAACAAGCTCATTTTGTGGAAACGAAAGGAGGGAGACATGTCTCTCACTTCCCCGCCACAGACCCAGAATCATGTTTTATCTTAAACCACTGCCTCTCTCTTCCTGCTCCGTCTCCTCTTCATCCTCCAATTAGACTAAATCGTCCATTTCTTTTACAGCACCCATTAAACCATGCTAAACAATCCTTCGCCTTCCTCCTTATCCCCTTCTTCTTCTCTTCTCAGATATACTATCTCCAAATCCCCCATCTTGGACTCCTCGATAAGAACCAAGACTGAACTCTTCAAGCCGCTTTCTTCCTCTCTTTTCTATTCACAGTCACCCTTACACCACAGTTTTCACTGCAAGAATCAACTCCTCAGTCCATGTCAACTTGGCAGGAGGCTCGATTTCAGGTCTTGGGGTGTTTCTGGGTTTGATTTTGGAAGCCTTGAACCTGTTCTGGAGGCAGCTGGAGTGTTGACAGCTATAATTGTTGTTCACGAGGGAGGTCATTTCCTTGCTGCTTATCTTCAGGGTATCCATGTAAGTAAATTTGCTGTTGGTTTTGGTCCTGTTCTCGCCAAGTTTAATTCAAACAGTGTAGAGTATTCTATTAGAGCTTTTCCGTTGGGAGGATTTGTGGCGTTTCCAGATAATGATCCCGAGAGTGATATTCCAATAGATGATGAAAATTTGCTCAAGAATAGACCGATATTGGACAGGGTGATAGTAGTTTCAGCCGGTGTTGTTGCCAATTTAATATTTGCATTTGCCATTATCTTCTTTCAAGTATTATCAATTGGTTTGCCTGTTCAAGAAGTCTTTCCTGGGGTGCTTGTGCCTGAAGTGCGAACCTTTTCTCCTGCTTCACGAGATGGTCTTCTTTCTGGAGATGTTATTCTGTCTATTAATGGAACGGAATTGCCTAAAAATGGGCCTAATGCTGTCTCAGACGTTGTCGATGTCATTAAAAGAAATCCTCGAAAAAATGTATTGCTCAAGATTGAGAGGGGAAAACAGGACTTGGAGATTGGGGTCACCCCTGAAGAGAATTTTGATGGAACGGGGAAAATTGGTGTTCAATTATCACCAAATGTTAAGGTCACGAGAATTATAGCGAGGAATGCATTGCAGGCGTTTGATTTTGCCGGAAAAGAATTTTGGGGTCTCTCATCAACTGTTTTGGATAGCTTGAAACAAACATTCTTAAACTTCTCACAATCTGCCAGTAAGGTTTCAGGTCCAGTGGCCATTATTGCAGTTGGTGCGGAAGTTGCTCGGTCTAACGTTGATGGGCTTTACCAGTTTGCAGCTGTTCTCAATCTTAACCTTGCAGTCATAAATCTTCTTCCGTTACCTGCCTTAGATGGGGGCACGTTAGCCTTGATTCTGTTAGAGGCAGCTCGGGGTGGTAGAAAGCTTCCTTTGGAAGTTGAGCAGCGAATTACATCATCCGGGCTCATGTTTGTTGTACTCCTTGGCCTATTTCTCATTGTCCGAGATACATTGAATCTTGATTTCATCAAAGATATGTTGTAATTATAAACAGGTTTTCAACTTCAGCAGTTAGCTTGGATTGGTTGAAGACCCCCTTTGGTTGGTGGCTGAAGATGTCTCAGATGGAATTAGTCCTTTAAGCTAAAGATATCTTTTGGCAAACACCTTATAAAAAAGATGCATGTTACATGTGTCATGGTTCATTATTCATTCTCTAGGCCTCTCTTCTTCGCTGCAAGTCATAGTTTCTTAAATGATAACCTTGAACAGTTTAATGGGTTGTAAGCTTATGATTTTAAGATTCAGCAGATGTCCACAACAGTATACATCTTTTCATTGGATTCGTTGCACTGGGATTTTTCCATTAATCAAACTTTACCCTGTAGTAGAGTTGATATTGAATAGATTTCTTTTCTCCATAAGAACATTCGTTAATAACACTCAGCTCTACTATTCCTTTTATCGTTGATGGATTTTGTTACTCGGATATGTGGATTTCCTTGGCGTAAGAGCCTATAAAGGAAAGCAAAAGCCAATTTAGCTTACACAACATGGTTCTTGTATCTTCGTGTCTACGATTATTAATCTCGTTGCAAATCTGTCACCGGTGCTTTGGATCATTAAAGTTGCTTCAACTTGTATTGTTTTGTTTCGAATGAGTTGGTGTATGGCAAGAGACACGTTGGTTTTGATAAGATGCACAAAAGGAACACTTATCTTGGTATCTTTTTTAGGTAAATTTTGAATTGCACTTTAGAAGTCCTATGGTAAGATATTGAGTTATTTCTTGCATCTGATTCATGAACAATTGTAGTTTGAATTTCACTTTAAAAGTTCTACCGGTAAGGTTACTCTTTTCTGACCGTAAATTACAATTTTGAATTACAAAAACCTCCTCTTTCTAAAATACAGAAGAAAAGTTACATAAAATTGATGGCCTTCTTCTGATTCTCACAAAGTAGGGCACAAAATATTAGTCAACGCTTCATATTTGACATCTACAGCCTCCATAATTGAAAGAAAAAAACAATAATTTGTGATTGAATTTAATTTGGTTTCTTTCTTCTTCTGTTATATAAAGAGGAAGGAGAGGATTGCATCGTTTGTAATGCATAAAAAACAAGAGAGTGAAGAGAGAAAATATTACTAAGTGGGAGAGAGATTTACACAGTCTTGATTAAGTCCTCGATCGGATGATTGTTTGTGGTCCGATCGAGCTTAGACTCTAAATGCTTACTCTACACTGGTAGTAGTTCATATCCGACGGTCAAAATCGTGATTGAAGTTCTAATTTTTTTGATGATTCGTGGTCCAAGTTAGATAGCCTGCGGGTAGGCCTGTGACCCAGCCCGCCCACAGATTGACTTGTCCATGGCTCGACTTGGCCCATGATTAAATGGTCACGGGGGGGCTGACCCAGCCTGACCAATCCTTACTTTTTTTTGAAAAAATTTACAAAACAACGTTGTTTTTGTCATTCCGGTCAAGCCGAACTATTTTGGCCTGTGCCCGGTCAACCCGATTCAAAATTAGGTCGGGCTAGGCTGAGCCAAAATTGACATCCCTAATTAAGAAAGTTCTTCAGAGATTTAACATAGACAAGGCTAAAGCAATAAGTACTCCACTTGGTAACCATTTCAAGTTGAGTATTGAGAAGAGTCCATCTATTGATGATGACAAGAAAGATATTGAGAAAGTTCCTTATGCTTCAGCAGTGAGTAGTCTGATGTATGCTATGATGTGTACAAGGCCAGACATAGTTCTGCAGTAAGTATAGTTAGTAGATTCCTTTCTAATCTGGGTAGAGAGCATTGAAAATCAATGAAGTGGATTATGAGGTATCTCTGGGGCACTTTCAACTTTTGTTTGAGTTTTGGAAGTGAGAAACTTTAATTGATTGGTTGTTCAGATTCAGATATGATAGGACACATTGATTCTCGGAAATCTACTTTAGGGTACCTGATTAACAGGGGGAGTTGTGGCATGGCAGTTAAGGCTACAAAAGTGTGTTGCACTATCTACCACTGAAGCTGAGTTTATTGCAACAACAGAAACAACTAAGGAGTTGTTGTAGATGAAGAAGTTTGTTCAAGAACTTGGTTTCAAGCAGAAGCGATATATGTTGCATTGTGACAACTAGAGTGCAATCCATCATGGTATATAAGAATTCTATATTTCACTCTATATCAAAACATGTCGATGTCAGGTATCATTGGATCTAAGATGCATTGGAGTCTAAGGAGTTTGAACTTGAGAAGATTCACAATGACGATAATGGTTTCGATCTGTTGACAAAGACGCTACCAAGAGGAAAGCTTGAAACATGCAGGTTGATTATTAGGATAACAGTCCGTTCCAACTAGCTCGTCAAATGTGTCGGAAGGGAGAGATTTGTCAGTCAACTCTCCATATTTGACATTTGCAGCCTCCATAATTGAAAAAAGCAACCTCCATAATTGAAAAAACACAATGGTTTATGTTTGAGTTTAATTTGATTTCTTCCTTCTTCTTCTATATAAAATGAGAGGAGAGGATGACATCATTTGTAATGAATAAAAAACAAGAGACTAAAGAAAGAAAATATTAGAAGTGGGAGAGAGATTTAAATAGTCTTGATTAAGTCCTCAATCGGGTGGTCTTTTTGGTTCGATCGAGCTCAGACTTTGAAAGCTTACTCTACACTGGTAGTAGTTCATATCCAACAGTCAGAATCGTAATTGGAGTTCTAATTTGCAGACGATTCGTGGTCAAAGTTGGGATTGATTTTTGGGATCCTAGAATTCTAGCATTGAGCAGTTTTGATCAAGCTCACTATCGGATGATGAAACATAGTTCAATTGGGCTGAAACTTTGACAATTGATAGAGGGCACGTTGGTCTTGATATTCAGCGGTGGGTTTGTTGTTTGGAGGCCTTTTAGGTGATCTGCTTGGGTTGTTTTGGAGAGTGTGATTCTGGGTGATTTCGCAAACTCTCTTGTTGATTTCTCATGTTGTATTTTTGTTGTTACCTAGAATTGTTGTATTCTTGATGTTATTGTTGCTGCCTCTAATGGTATACTAGAGAGAACTTCTTGTTGTATCCATTATTTGTTGATAGTGGAGATTTTGCTTAGACTTCGGTCCTGAAGTTTCTACTCCTTACATCGAAGAGATTTTTCACGTAAATCACGATGTTGATTTTATTGAGTATTACATTAGATTATTTTATTGCCTAATTATTTCTTAAAGGTTTACACAAGTAGGGACAATTAATTTATATTTGGTATCGGCATAACACATTGTTATTGTATCGACTGATTGTTAGGTCACTTCCTCTGCATCTATCGTCATTTCTCCCATCATAAAATAGGGTCTTTTTGATTGCTAGTGTGATTGTTAAGTTAAAACAAATTCTTACAGCCTATCATTAATATTTGTGTAAATTGTAGCGATGTAAGCCTCATATTGTACCACCTAGTTATAAAACTTAAAATCTTTATGGAGTAAATTAAATTTTTCAAAAAATTTTAACCCTAAAACCTAAATCACCCAATACCCCCACCTAGTGTTGTGTGCTATACTACGTCTCGCTCTCTCTCTCCTCTCCCATAGTCATCATTGCCGCCGGGATCAGATTCTCTGTTCTAGTTAACTAGTTCTTATCCTGTTTCATTAAATCTCATCCACATATTTATGTGGGGTCCACACAAATATGTGAACTAGATTAAGTGGCACAAGGTTGAAACACCCTAACGGGAACAGGGTGCTCTAACCCGTTGCCACCACTCATCAGTTGTTGTCTCCACTTGTCACAGCTTGTCATAGTCTATCGTTTGTTAAAGCTCGTTCTAGTTTGCACCTGCATCACCCTCCAACATCAATCGTTGTCTCTGCCTTTCATTGCCACCGTCACATCATAGCCCATTGTCATCTATCACACCTGTCGTTGTTGCACCTTACAGTCTCGTCCTGCCCATCGCACCCTACAGGTCCATCCCATTCTGTAATCCCATCGCAGTTTGCACTCGTCACACGTCGTAGTTGCACCCTACATTCTGCAACTTGTCACAGTCTGCACTCAACCATCCTTTATCATCCTCTTCTACCATCTTCCTCCAACAACCACTTAATTAGCCTCATAAGGAGTCAAAGGTTTCCAAAATCCAAATGCCAATTATGTATTCGAAAGAGCTTCTCTATATATTTTATAGATATTGTATCATGTTGATTAAACTTGAATTGTGCGTATAGACTCTTATGAGTAATGTTATTTGGGATTTGAGTACAAATGTTGAATAAAATTGATGAATGAAAAATTTCCAAATTAAATTTGGGAAGAGTTGATTAAAATTGGTGAATGAAATATTTGTGAAGAAGGCAAAATAATGATAATAATTCTTTGTTATTTAAATGTTTTGGATTATTTATTTTGTGCACAAAATTACACACACACAGACACACACACACACACACACACACATACACACACACACACACGCACATTCACACACACATATAATATTTTAATAGCTTTTGCTAATTTAACAGTAGCAAAAGCTATTACAATATTACAATGAGTTTCTAGTTATACTTATTTGAACAAAAACAAACAAGATAGAAGTTACAAATAACCCAAACTTAGAGATTCCATCTACATTTCATGTCAGGAGTGACTTTGTTTTTGTACATTTTTTTCAATCATAATCTCTCTAATCTAGTTCAGGATGTTATTAGCTAGTTGGTGCTTTCGAATGTCATCTCTTTGTACAATTTGTTGTTTCTTTCTTTCCAAATTGAATAAATAGTTGTGGTGAAAGATGTCTTGAAAAGCTCTACATTCTACTTGACTTGGACAACTTTTTTGACAACCCAGACTAAGATTCCATTCCATCCTTACGTTTGGCAGTACTCCACTAGCATATGCAACACTCTACTCCAAACAACTTTGGAATTCCAACAAAGGAAGTTTACTATCTTCTTCAGCTTCTTTGCATAAAACAAAAATGAGATTATATAAATTGAACCATCTATCTTTTATTCTGATTCTATTCTTTATCACAAGATAAGTGATTAAGGCAGGGGAGTATTTCCAAAGTAAATTGTGCCATGGTATGTCTTCTAGTGTTGTTCTATAATTTTATAGCAGGATTCATTTGTAAAGATCCCCTTGAGATTTAGGGTCCAAGCAATGTTGTCCTCCTTATGTAGATGTTGGAGTTGAGGTAAATAGGATGCTAGAGAGGAGAAATCTTTGAAATTTCCATACCATTCTCCATACTGAATAAGTTAAGAGGCTTTTGCATTAGTAAGGATTATGTTTCTTAAATGAAGGATTTCATTGCTCAATATTAACAAAATTAAGTAAAACCAATTGTCATACTAGAATTATATGTCTTCTCCGTATATATAACCCATTTAGTGACAACTACTTTGTGATAAAATATAGGGATGACATATGATTCTGGTATGACAATTGGTTTTACCCAAGTCCTCTAATATTAAGAAATGAAATCATATATATATATATATATATATGACCCAATTTTGTCTATCAGTGACCCAATTGTCAAAGTGAATGACCTTCAATTTTTCATTTTAATATGTGACTTATATAGAATTGCACGTCACAAAAAACGAATGTATGCGTAGAACTTGCCGACCCTGGGCCATTGTAGTCCATGGCCTGGCGGTCAGAATGGGTTAAGGGTTGACCAACTCGTAGCCTGACATGACTACGAGCTGACCGGTTCGTGACCCGTCGGGCTATAACGGGCCTATTTTTATATTTAATAAAATTTTTAAAACAACGTTGTTTTGAAAGTAACAGTTATATCACAGGCTAAAATTAGGGCAGACCGAACCAGGCCGTTTTTGACATCTCTATATATCCGAAGGGCCAAAGTGTAGTTGAAACTGGCTGGTAGCCAACCTCCCAACATTAAGTTGAATTATGGCATCCAAATACATAAATGATATATATGAACATGGGAGGTGAAATTTTAGACGGTCCTGGTGTAAACGATGGCAACATGTCAAGAAATTGGGAGTTGGATGTCGACGTATATTCGTAAGGGAAAAGTGCGTCATCATTGAGCTGGTATTGCCACGTGTTGGCTACAATTATACGATGATAGGCAGTAATCGGAGCTGCATATTCAGTAAACTATTGGGATCAAAGATCTAATCGGTTATAATGCATCATCAGATATGGTTGAACAAAAACAAACGATTATAGTATAGTATCACTTTTGCTAAACGTAATCAGAACCCGCCAACGCCAATTCGCTTTCTCTTCACCTCTCATCTGTTTCATTCGTCATACCTCACGCGTTCTTTTTAGCAGACTCACCCTGGTCGATTGATGTGAGTGGATTGTCCTCAACAATTCGATTTCGATTATACTCCACGACCAAATCATCAAATTGTTTGCGCAGAGTTCGTACTTCAGCTTCTGCAGTTTTAGCTTCATTATCTTTAGAATCGCACTGATTCTCTAAGTTCTTTATTATGGTCTTTAGATCAGCAATCTCCTGGGTCATAGCTTTGGCCTTTCCCATACCATTCTCGCCCTCCTGTTTCTTAACACTCTCCATCGTCTTCCTCAGTAGGCGAAGTTCTCTTATATAATGATGCAGTCTATCTATCATCAGCGAGAGAAACAACAAGAATCCTGACACCGAATCGACCATAGTGATTCAATTTTTAAAAAATTATCCAACTAAAAGGTACATTGAAACTGCTGTTTAAGAAAATTGAAATACAGGAGCAGAAAATCAAAGAAGCAAAACCCCAAAATATGGACTTACCCATAAGAGAGGCTTCAAGCATGTTCCTGGACATGAGCACCTCGTCAGTAGGATTGAGAGCGCCTCCCTCCATGGTACGGTTCTGGATTTCGACAATACTGACAACATCAGACATGAGGACCACAAAAACTGTTCCGGCCACAGTCTTGACCACCACGGGTCCTCTGCCGCGCTTCACAAGGTCCAAAGTCATGATCAAGAGCTTTCTAAAAGGATTCTCGAAAAGGAGAACCATGATCAGCGCAATTTCGGAGAACACTACTGTGTAGAGCAGCTGTAACATTCTGGCGTTAGAGAAGAAATAGAGAGGATGGCTGTTTGCTTTGTTTTTTTGGTGCTGAACTTGTTTTTGTTGTTCTTTATGTATTCTTCTGCGGCCAATGCGCTTGAATAAGGCGACAGAAGACCTTGAATTTGCTTCCACACTTATAAATTAGATGTTTTGCTTTGTGATCTTATTCTTGTTATCTTTCCATTAGATTTCTGTACTAAAAGCAAGCAAAGTGGTCGATCCTACTTTATTTGTCACCTAATTTTCAACATTTTAAACCTATTTCCTTGACCATTTTATTCAGCGACGCCTCTGAATGGTCGTTAGCGTACCCTAGAACCAAGAAAAATGTAAAAGAATGGTCGTTTTCGTCGGGCGTAACGACCTCCATTCTTTGTAGTGAAAAGCACATTTTTTACCATGGACCTTTGAAACGCTGATATCATTGAATACTTTCTTTTCTCGAAAGTTATACCGTTGATCACTTTTCGCTATAATTTAACAAATTTGTTGGATTTAGAAACACCAATTTGTCAACATCATATCATATGGAAGAAATTTTTTTTCCACTTATTATTCTTATTCCAGAAGTGAAATGTCAAGCGATGTGATGCCAGAGCATAAGTAGATTTTGTCTCCAAACTATTATATTTGAATTTACAAGATAATTCCGTGCAAAGGGGTAATGAGTACAAACAACGCAGTATTCAATTGTACATGTGTGATTGCAAATTTTGGATCCAAAACTAAGTGAAGCCTTGTCCGTTGGGCCTGAAATTTTTGGATCATGCAGAAGACATGTAAAATTAGTCTTCTATTAATTTTCATAATTTTTGGAATTTTCTACAATTAGTTTAGGTATTTACTTGGAGGTTAAGTCTAACAGCTAGAAACAGTGTATATGACACTTTTTTGTCTTTTCAAAATTAGTTTCCTTATTCTTTCAGATCGATGGTATGATTCCATACTGTCTAGGTTGTTTCTTAATAGGATTAGGAGTTTTCTACTATAAACAAAGGTTATAAGGTATATTTTTTGTGTGTGATTCAAAAATAAAAGTTTAGACTTTTTCTTCCCAAATTTGAAGTTGATTCCTTCGTTTTGTGTTGTTCTTTACGTTTGTGTGGTTGGTGACACCTTTGGGAACTTTATCAACAATTGTGGTGCTTGTTTTTATCAATTGCTATGGTGTTCTCTTGATTTTTTCCCTTTGGTTTTCAATAGTTTCCATTCATTCAAATTAAACTACTAACATCACTTGTTTTTATTTTCCCAAGTTCAATTGATGTGCCTAGTTTATACATCAGATTTGTATCAGAGCTCAACTCAGTTATTACTATTTTCTTAAGCTTTAACGATCTATAATTGAGCCTCTCTCACTTAAATTTGAAAGTTTCAGGTTTGATCTTACGTGGTTTGATACAAATATGGCTGCAAACAATGGTAACAATAACAAAGACACTACCAACAATAATTATACTCTTTTAGGGGTAATAAATCAACTTTTAGATCGTAAGATTGGTGGTATTCATTATCAAATTGAAGACATCAACAATCATTTGGGCTACTTGCAGATGTAAGATGCTAAGTGGAGATGTTTTATGCAAGTTAGAGCCTAAGAATGATCACGTGAAAGATCCAAAAAGACCTATGGCGAGTCCGATGAGGGGCAAGAAGAGGAAGAAGAAGAGGAGTATGAATCAGAAGAGGAACAACTAAGACACCTTAGACGTGGAGGTTAAATATACAAAGATTGCAACTTGAAGCTTAAACTCCCTGATTTTGAAAGCCTTAGATTAGATTTGTAAAGCTGATTGTATGTTTGAGTACAAAGCCTTTACATATTAGAAAAGTTTTAATTATTTTATCCTTAAGGTAACCGGATTGGCAGGAATTGGGTATGATGACTTATAATATGAGACATTAAGAAGGAAAGAAGAAGAATTAAGACATGGACTCGTTTAAAATGTGAGATCAAAGCTAAATATGTTCTTGATAATTATAGGCAAGAGAATTAGGTAAAGGCAATAACTTTGAAATATCTTAATAATTATACGTAAGAGAATTATGTAAAGGCAATAACTTTGAAACAAACTCACTCTGTTAGTGAGTATATTGATGACTTTGAGAAGTTAACGATGTTGAGTCATATCAAAGAGGATCTAGATCAAAAGATGGCTTGATTTTTAGAGAGACTGAGTTTAAAAGCCAAGGATAAGGTGGAATTGAAACATTATTATAACTATAATGGGTTGTGTAAACTTGCCCTATATGTTGAACAACAAGTTAACCAAAAAATTGCTCTACAACACCTTCTACTTCTATGTTTTTGAGCTCTAAAGTTTATTCAAACAAAAAGAAGCAAGATGGAAAGTAAAAGTCATTATGGACATGAGAGAACTTGATGAGAACAAGAGGCAATGTTTTAAATATCATAGGTATGGGCATATTCAATCTGAATGTCCTACAATCAAAATAATGACAATTCAAGAGTGTCAAGAGACTAAATGCTTTATCCATAGAGGAGGGCGAAAAGGAGTTAGATAATAGAGGAGATTATAAGGCAAGAGTGCAGGATATGGTTAAAGGCAATAAGGAAGGGTTTAATCTTATGGTTCAATATGTTTTGAAGGCTACTTCTTCTCCAAGTGAGGCCCTAGGCGAGCAATTGTTCCATACGAGATGTAAGGTGCAGGGAAGGATATGTACCGTGATCATTGATAGTGGTTCTTATACCAATGTAACTTTTACGATGCTTATAGATAAACTAAACTTGTCTAATTTCAAACACCTATGACCTTACACAATTCGATGGATTAATATAGGAAGTGATTTGAAGGTGACAAAACAAGTGCTTATTTCCTTTCCAATTGGGAATAAGTATCATAATTAGGTACTTTATGATGTAATTCCAATGCATGCATGTCATATCTTATTAGGACGTCTATGGCAATATGATCAAAAAGCTCAACATGATTAAGTCTTTAATAGCTACACTGTTGAGGAGGATGGGGAAAGAATCGCGCTTGTGCCTTCATCTCCTTATAAAGAACGTGAATTCAACATTGAGCAATCTAAAAGGGATAATCTAATTGTTAGGAAGAGCGAGATTATTCGAGAATTTATTGAATCGCAAGTAGTATATGATAGTTGCATTTTGCATGATATTTTAGGGTTTAAATTTGTAAGTATTTAGCATTAAATTGAGAGTTAAGTGTCTGTTTATGTGTTAATTATGTTAGTTTGTATGTTTATGTGTCTTTTGTAGGTTAGTATGAATCTTTGAGCTTTAATTGTTATATTTTTAAGGTACCTTGATGTGTGTATTAGTGTTGCAGGGTAAACAGGAAAGAACGATGAAGATTTAAAGAGTTTCGGGCTAAAAGATATAGGCCACGATAATGCACAGTAGCCACGATCGTGACAGAGAAGGAAAAGCCAGAACTAGCTAGGCCACAATCATGCACACTAGGCCACAATCGTGCATACTACAAAAAAATAGTGAATTAGGGACGGAAAATACCGACGAAAATGAGAAATATTCCGTCGGTATACAACATTACCGACGGAAT
>JANZXR010000009.1:3920961-3933662 GCA_027575705.1 Erythroxylum echinodendron
TTCACAAATGCATGAGCATGAGATGTGTTGTCCTAATTTCTCTGATTGGTCTTCTCGTATACCCGTTTCCCTGGTCCCACCCGTTATATGGAAACGGGATGTTACAATTTTGGTTTAAAAGCCCCGTTAAGAACTTCATCGAATGATAATAACCTAGGAAGAAACAAACAAGTAAGCTTTTAGCGCTTCAGCAAAGGCTACTCACTTGCGGTGGAGCTGTCTTTGCTATCTTTATTGCTGGCTCTAAGCCTACCTCCTTGACTACATCCTGGCCTGCCTTCCTTGACAGAAGAAGCAGTGTAGTAAGCATCTCCAGACATAGAAAGTAGGCAATCACTTACCCTTCGTTAGCGGTGTAGATTTCTATCGTAGTTTCTAGTATCGGCATAAACAGTAGGAAATCTCTATACGATTAGTCAGTGTGTTAAGAACTTCATCAAGTTATAATAACCCAGGAGGAAGATTTTAAGGATGCCCTAAATATCTTATAAGTTTATGTTTTGATAAGGTAAAATTGTTTCTATATATGTTTAATTTTTTTCTTGTTAACCATTAATTTTCTTTAAGGTTGGAAGATGTGATTTTTTTAAGTGATACAATGAAAAATTTAGTGAGAGAGCTTTTGAAATAATTCATAAATTAATGAAAGAAGTTGGAATTTTGAAGAAGGAGGCTCAATGAACCACAATTGAATCACGTACAATATTGGAAATTGAAGAGCAAATAAAGCTAATGAAAGAAGACATTGTTTTGTTGACAAAAAAGAAAAATGAGCTTAATTTTTTTAATGATTATTGTAATAAGGTTTCTGTACTTGTGGTGAGTGTTACAATATGGTTTGTTAAGGGAATTTGGAACTTAATTGTATTATTTTATCTAAAACTTGAATTAGTAAGAGAAAAATCCTCATTTCAACTAAGTTGTAATATATTGTGCATTATGTTTTATCTTTGTTGTTTTGTTATTGATGAAGTTGCCTTAATGATGTCTAATTAATTGTTATAAAAATCATTAACAATTATATCAACAATTATATACAAAAGTGATTATATCACAATATACAATTAAAGGAGTGTATACAAAAGTGATTATATCATAATCTATCTATATACAAAAGTGATTGGATCTGTCTGTCCATATACAAAAGCAAATTGGATGTACTAACTAAAGTTCCAACAACACATTGACAAAATTAATGTAAAGTATGTTAGTTAACTACATTGCTTCCCTCATTAGTACTTGATTGAGAAGGTTGATTATGTACTAGTTGAATCATTGATGATCCTCCTCATTGCTTCAGTTTTTAACTGTTGTTATGCTAGGTTGTCCTTTGAACCTTAGATCTTTTGGTTTGAAAGAAAACTTGAATGAATGTGGATCAACTTCATCAAACTTTTATTTAATACAATGAGAAGAGCTACCAACCTACAAAAAGAAATGTTGTTAACATTATTCATTTATGAAAGGAATCAGATATGTCATTGATAGATGCATATTTGACCATATTTATACCACATCTGTGATGTATTTTTCTTAATATTTAATACTTTTATCATATATTTAGTACCTAATTTGCTCTTTATAGGTTATAATTGCTTTCATGGACTTAAAAGAGAATAATTAGGATGAAAACACATTATAAAATAAAGATATGAAGCATAGAAGGGATACACAACCATGTATCTAAGCATCCAAATCCCTCAAGCCTTGCAAAATCTCAAATTCTGAGTATTTTGGGTGATGACGGTCTGATACACAACCCTAAAATTTACTATAAAAGGACATTTTAGGAGGAAATTAAGGGGAGCAGACTTCTGGGAGACGATTCCAAATGTGGATAACATTCAAAAGGGAGGATATTGATCCAAATAAGTGAAAAACACGAAGAAATTATCAAAAGATCTAATAGATTACAATATTAACCTCAAACCTGCAAGAGCATTTGATAAAAGAGAAAGGGAGATTTATAATTATGAACTCTTTATTTTCTATTCGTTTTCCTTCCATTTTGTGTTTGATTCATTTTCTATCATGTGTAACTAAACATCTTTAATGTCTAGGTGAGATGAACCCTTGTTTATGCTATAACATGTTTTGATTCTTTTATTTAATGCAATTGTGATTGATCTGTTGTGATTTAATTTTATGTTTAATATATGTTCTAATAGATCTACAATATTAGTGCGTAATTTGATTTCATAACATAGAGATTGAGAAATCTTGTGTATGAATAGATATACCATAATCAAAAGGAGTTGATTGCAAACTTAGAGATAGGACGACACGAATCCTCTAGATTAAGGTCAAACCTAATAGTAGAATTCACAAATTAATAAAGTAATCCTATAAACTTTATCCTGAGTAAATCGGTTGATACTTAGGATTAGTTGTTAGTAGACTTAAGACAGCTATTAACATACGATAAGAATTTTCACAGTCCAATAGTCTATAAAATAATTACATAATAAAGGTTAATTATTTAATGGTTTTAGGAGGATTCATTACCTAGACACTAATTCCTACTATTGATTGATTTTTAAGTGATTTCTTTCATTTCCGTGTTCAATATTGCCACCTATTTTATTTTAGATGTTTAAGTTTTAATTTTCCTTATTAAAATTCAAAATCAATCCTTAGGTTAGATAACAGGAGAAAGGTAACTAATAGCAATCACTGTCTTTGTGGGATTGATCCATACTTGCTAGTACTAGTTGCAACTACGCCATGAACTTGCAGTAAAATTAATATTGGTATATAAATAAACCAATCAAGTTTTTGGTATTGTTAATCTACCCATTATTTTATTTTATTATACCTTGTTGTATTTGTGGCTTATTCATTTAATTATCTTTTTAATTTCTCTGTTTGATCTTGCGTTTATGGTTTATTGTAGGATTTAATATTAATTGTGATAGCCATAACTTACAATGGAAGGATGGAGCAATCAATACTTTTATAGGAGCCAGAATATATCTTCACAATCTCTTACATCACCCTATAGGAGAGAGAGGTTTCCTTACATTTTTTTGAAGGCTTAACCGATATCTAGACCGTGTTATAACATTGGTGGGAGTAAGTTTTAAAATCATGAATGTTGGGCATTGACCTACATGTGGGAGCAATTGAGTATGTATAACGAACCTCAAGGTGCACCATACAAGAATGTTTTTTGTTTAAAATGGAGCAACTCTTACAGCTATGGATGGAACGATTACACTCTAGATGAATACTTACAACACCAAGAACCTCCAATTAACTAACCAATTTTTGTGGATATGATGCATGAGGCATCAAGATACAGAGGCTCATATACAAAACATGGTGAATCAGATGGACCAGCTAGCAAAGATACTATCTGACGAGATGTAAGGGAGTTTCCCTAGTGCTACTGAAACAATACCTATACCAGCATTCACCTTTAGTAGTGAAAAAGAGTTCCCAGTAAAAGAAGAAGAAGAAGAGGAAGAGAGTATTACAGATAAATTAATGGAACTCCTTGCTAAAATGAAATCTAACCGATGTGAATTCAAAAGTGAAGATAAGATAAAGGTTGGCTTTATGAATGGAGTTCCATTTCAAGAAGAGCTCCCCAAAGAAGCCTCCATCCAAGAAGAGGAGGTAGAGAAGTGGTGGGAGATAATAGAAGAAGATAAGCCAAAACCTCTATCTAAGAAGAAGAAGAAGAGTAGACAAGAGATGGTTGAGGAAGAACTAACAGAGGAATCAAATAAGGAAACTACTGGCGAAATATTGGTAGTGACCTTAAGTACGAAGGGTTACCACTTGCTTGAAGACAAATTGTTTGAGTCAACCGACGATTTAGGGAGTTTTGTTATTCACTCTTTTATTAATAGTTTGTTTGATAAATTATGTCCTTTTTATTATCTTGCAATAGGTGGCTTATATGTTATGAAACTCTTATATAGAGAATTGGGTGGAAACAAGCCACTAATTATAGACCTAGTATGAGGATAAAAAGTGTAAGGTATGTCGAGTTAATGACAATAAAGAAGTACTTTATGGAAGGTAACCTATGAGTCTATTTTTGTTTTATTTTAACTTTAATATTATTTTGTTTTAGATTTCTTTTAGATCCAGTTTTAATTAATTGAATTTTGTTTTGTAGTGTTTTAGGATTGCAAAGTTAAGCATCTTGAGGGAGATTATGCATAATGGTAACTTTAGGGGCGATGTGTCATGTGTTATAATGCTAACGTGCAAGATTTTTATGTTTGAGGATTAAATTTTAAAGGTGCACATATTTATAGAGAGTTATACACTCTCTGGACACGCTAATGCAATTTTTCATGTTTTGATCTGGACACACTAATGCAAATTTGCCCATTTTGATACATGTTTGTGCATTAAAACGTGAAAACTCGTAAAAAAGATGTAATTCAATGATGTGCACGATTTGATGCACCACTCTCACCATGCACCTTAAAAAGGCCCTAAACATTCAAATTTCTCTTTTTCCCTTTTATCGACTCTTAAATTACAGCTGCCTCTTTTCTCCTATTCCAAATTTTTGCAATTTTTGGCCAATTTAGCGACACCCAAGTGAGTAATTCCTTCAACTTCACTTATTGATACTTATTTAATTAAACATTTTTCTTTATTTTGGTGTATATTGCGTGAAATTGCTTGAATTGAGAATTAGGAATCCATTTGAATTTTATGCGATTGATTATCTAATGATAGTTTTAAAGTTGATTAATGGCATTATCCAATTGTGTTAATGACTCAATTTGACAAATTGCAAGAAATTTGGGTAAAAATTTAGCTTAATTTGCATAAACTTGTGATTTTGGCTCCCTACATGTTTAATTGTGATATTTTTATGTTTAATTAGGTTAATTAGTTAGTACTGACACTAATTAACACTGGACTTATGTGAATTTTACATGATTGATTGTCTGATGATAGTTCCAAAGTTGATTAATGCAATTATCCAATTGTTTTAATGACTCAATTTGACAAATTGCATGAAAATTAGGTAAAAATTTAGCCTAATTTGCATAAAATTGCGATTTTGGCTCCCTACATGCTTAATTGTGATATTTTTGTTTTTAGTTAGGTTAATTAGTTCGTTCTGACACTAATTAACAATGGGCTTATGTTTAATTGCATGAGTTTAGTGTTTAATAGTGTTAATTTTGCATAATTAGTATTTTAGGAGTTTTATTTTCAATTTTAGGGTTTGAATTGTAATTTAACAATTAAGTTAGTTTAATTGATTAATTGCACAATTTTCTAATTTTATTTTCGAGATTAATTAGTTTTTCAAGTGATTTGCTAATTAATTTTGTTTGTATTTATGTCCTTATTCATTTTAATTTGTTAAATTTTCCTAGTTGTTTAATTTTTTGTGTTTAGTTTACTTTCAAAATTAATAAGTATTAAGCATGATCAAAATTAAGTGTGAGAAAAAGCATACTTTAGTGATTTATATGTTAGTTTTCTCACATTTGTCTAAAGTTTCAGGCAAAATGACAAATGGTACTGCTGTCTCCTGCAATCGAATTAAAAAGAAACCAACTTCCGTTAATATAAATTAATGTAGTAGTGGAAAGTGGATATCTTTCCCACGAGGAATTTTTATCGGCGAAGAGTTTATGAGTTCAAAACTAAAATAAAGTAATGATGTGGGTTTCAATTCACATAAATTTAAGAATGTAGAAATAACAAAAATCAAAAATTGGCAAAAGTAATTAGATCTGAAAATTAATAGACAAACCTTGATTTCGGGTCACCGATGTTATCACACTGAAATGGATACTTGACATAAAATTCAATTCATCAATAAACATTTTTTGGGGGATGTTTTCTCTTAAGTGTAAATGAATAGAAACATGTATTCTACACATTTTTATCAACCAATAACCTAGATACGATCGTAAGTTCAATTGATTGATAGCATTAAGAATTAAGAAACCAATGAAAAAGATAATACATGTACGACATGCAGTTAATCTAGCTGAATGTCTTCTTAGAATTTCCAATTCTAACATAAATAAGGTAATCCTAATTACTATTTGTGATTAATAAAATTGAACGTCATATTTTATTAATTTAGCTGTTGAACGAATCAATTCCTAGTTGCGCACCTAAAAATCAATCAATTCAATTAGAAAAAGTACTCGAAAGACACTCAATGTTCATCAACAAAATAAACTTTACTGAAACATCTCACACATAATAGAGGATAACATGGTTTCCCTCAACCAATAAAAGAAGTTTAGCTACTCATAATGAAATTGAAAATAAAGGAAATAACAAAACACATTATGTCCATCCCAGGTCTTTCTAGAAAATCCGAAAATATGTATAAAAATATTGAAAAAAATGAAAAACTTTTATGGCTGTTGAGAAAACAAGAAGAAAGCTGCAAAAAAATGAAAACGACTCCTACACTATCTGCGTGAACAGTGTACGTGAACAGTTCATGTCACTCCCTTTTTATGTCTTTTTCCCATCTCTTTTCTTTCCTTCTCGTAATCTTTTCCAGATAATCCTTATCCCCACTTCAAGTTGTAGATCCCATTGATAAGATAGCTATATGATCTTTACAGATTGTTAAAATTTTAAATTTGAACTTTGAAACAAAATCTGCAAAATTTGTTCCCATCCTAAAATCTGTTTCCATCCTTACATGTAGCCATGTCTAGTCACTGAATTACTGCCAAATTGGAATGGGTTTCTTTTGCATCTTTTTAACTCAATTTCATCTCCCAAGTGTTAGAAGTCATCTGAAAATGATTAAGAAACAAATCCATCAATTTTGAATAATAATTTCAACATATGAGAGATATTTATATATTAAATAAGTGCAAAATGACAACTTAACAAATTCCCCCACACCAAAGTTTTGCTCGCCCTTGAGCAAACATGCCAAACTACTACGCTCTATAATTCATTCGTCATAAGATTAAGTGCACAAAGTCCATTAACTTGGGCTAGCAAGACTTAGTTTGCACATACATTATAGTTACTTTTCACCGATACAAATAAACACAGTTAAAATAAGACATCGTTGTTCAAAAAGCAAGTATGAAACCCAAGTGAATTCTTCTCATAGATTTCTCTCTTACACTTATGTGTTTAAGGTCAAAGTGTTTCTCTCAGATCTCTCTCTAACAGTTTGTACTTCCATATGCTTGGAAATTCTCCAGTTATCCTTCATTCGAACTACATTAGCTCATAGATCATAAGGACTTTATTATGAGTTGTAATGGGGTTAGGTTTAAAGGTAAGGTAAGAAAAATGGCAATCACAAGTATTCACAAAGTACCAAGTAAAAGGGACACTCACATTCAAATTCTGAGACAAACATATGAATACAAAGGATTACAACTACTCATTACTAACTAATGCTACTATGCTTTATTCTTTTTCTTTTTCTTCTCTTCTTTTTCTTCCTTTTCTTTTTCTTTTTCTTTTTTCTTTTATTTTTTTATACTTGGCTAATGATAAGAACAAGGGAAAATAATGAAAACAAGAGAAAATAATAGCAGCATAATTTAAAAAACATATAAGTAGAAGTACCTATAAAAATATCTCAAAACACAATGCATAAAAAGTCCCAAATTACTCAGTAATTCATTCAACTTGTGATAGGGTAAGGCTATTGTTGGTTTTAATGTAAGGTGATTAATTGAAAAACGACAAAGTTAAAGGCTCAAAAGTGTTTGCAAAGGTAAAATAATTAGATGGGTCATTTTTTTGAGCTAAAGGGTGTAAAAACAAAGAAGGCCTTAATTAAAAACAAAGAAGGCCTTAATCACGTCTATAAACCATATAATCAAACAATTTCAATTCGGTTCAGTGCAAGTTTTGAAGGGAAATCTGATTAAAGGAGTATCACACAATACAAAGAAACAAAGTGACATAAAGATGATGTCATTAAGGCTCAAATTCGTTTACAGATTTAATTCAAGAATTTACCTTAATTCCACAATTACCTCATCCTTCAAATGTCAAAATTTTGACTAAGTTTACAATATCAGTTATTGCAATCAATCTGCATGATTCACTTTAGACTCACATAGCCCAATTTAATTTCATGCATATATTCAATCTCATCTAAACTAATATGATAAAGCTTGATGGCTTAACATGCATAACCAACATGCAAAAATCGAAAAAATTTAACGAAAAGAAAATCAAAGAACGGTAAAGCCACACATAGTCACAACATGTATTCCAATTCCCCCACACCTAGTCCAACATTGTCCTCAATGTTTAACATGAGAATAAAGGAGCAAAAATATAAAAGAAGAGGGAAAAGAATGCCTCTCTATTTTGTGGAAATTCGAAGTCATGGTGTTGGCAGATATAGAGGTTGGAATCTCTGTTGTTTAAAGAAAGCGAGCTGGCTGGTCTCCAATCTATCTAGTTTGCCTTCCATGCATTGTAAGAGTGCTAAAATAGTCGGATTGCTCACAGAAGGATGTGTTGCGGTGGGATCTAATTGTTGTGCAGTTGTGTTTGTGGAGATGTTTGTATTGGTAGTTCTTCTTCTTTGGTGATGTGGACGAGGGGCAAGTTGTACAGTTAGTCCAAGTGGGGCAAATGTGTATGCATTAGCTTCATCAGTAACTACAAGCCCCATCCTGTACAAACACTCACAATCTAATGGTTCCATCTCACAAGCAACTGTGAGGTTAGTGTTCTCAATATCTAAAACTCCAATATTAACAGCAAGTTGAGTGATATATGAGCCTAGGATTAAATCTAGATTTTGCTTTTCCAAAATGGAATGCATTTGAGTGAGCATCCAAAAACCCAAATTAATTGAGACATCATTTTCCATGCATCATAGAAAGAAAAATTCAGCTTTTGATAGGACACTAGCAGTTTGTCGACGACCAGAAAAATTGTAAACTAAAAAATGATGCATGTACTTTAAAACTGGTTTGCAAAGAAAAGAGCTTTTGGAAGTGCAAGGGTTATATTTTTTAGAATCAACAGACCATTTTGACCACAGTGCATATGGATCAAATTCAGGCACATAATCACAACATCCATTTAAAAATGCATCACTTTTAGCCATCGATTTTGTCACAAATTCATTGTTGCAAAAAATAAAGCTACAGAAAATTAATGCCACTGATTCATAAGCCTACACTCGATCATGCCAGGTGCAAATAAGGTGAAATTTGGCTCATCTATTTTGAAACAAAAAGTGGCATAAAATTTCCTAGTCAATTCCACAAATGCAGGACATCGAACATTAATATAATGCATCCAACCTATTTTATCCACATAATGTTGGATTTCAAAACAAATATTCAAAGTGTCTAATGTGTCATCATGCATGAACTTACAAGGATTTATATGCTTATCACAAATAATTTCAAATCTATTCTGATCACTTTTCCGATGAAACGAGTTAAATGTACTAACTGTCAATTGCAACTTATTCTAAAAAACAAAATTTTTACCTTTTCTACTGCGGCTGCGTATTATAATAGGAATACTGCCACTGTCTGCTTGCACATTTTGTTTATTGTTCGCTGTTTCTAGTTTTACGTGTGCAAGCTCCTATGTTTCCTTTATTGCTGGTTGTTGTTGGTCCTCATGTATGTTGTATGAGTTAGATTCTCCTAGAATTTCAGGTGACTGTGTACGTGAGGATAATGGTGGGGGTGATTCTAGATTGTCTTCAACTTGAATGGGGTTGGCAGGAGAACAATGTTGCTGTAATTGTTTGTTGATCCGTAAGGTATTGAGATGACTTGAACATCTAGGAGGCATGAATCTGGCTGGTGGACAAACTCAAAAGAGCTTGGTGTGTGCTAGGAAAATTTGTCAAACACTTGGTGGGTGTGGTACTTTTGTCTCCTTTTCACACAACTCTTCCCTCTTTTATCACTACACAACTCTCTTTTGTATTCTCTCTTGCCACTCTCTCTATTGCTGCTCCTTACTTCTTACTCTCATTACGTGATGGGCTGGCCAAATTTGTAATTGATAAGAAGAACATGAAATTGTTTGGAGAATTGAAGTATCTTCAGTAAAGAAGAGTGGGTGAAGTTGCAGTGAGAAGAGTATTATTTTTTTTTGGGTTTTCTAGTAAATGTGAAGCAAACAATGAGTTCTGTGTGGGTTTTCAAGAAAAAAAGTGCAAGAAGAGTAACAATGAAAGGAAAATCATGAAAGGGTTGTTAGGTTTTTGGTGAAGAATAAGGTTAGGATGTGGGTGTGGGTTAATGTATGGAGATTGTGATTTAGTGTCCAGGAGATGAAGATGGGTGTGTAGGTCTGCGGTGAAACACAATTTGAGAAAAGCTAAATGAAAGAAGAGGACGGAAAAGAGAGATGAAAAAAATTATGGGCGGCGGTAAGACTGAAAATTTCATTTTTTATTTTTCTAATTTTAAGATAAAAGAATTAAAATTACAGAATTGAAAATAATAAATTTATGAAAATTTAAAACTAACTAGAATGAAGTAAACCTAATAAAAATAAAAATAAAAGTTGTTGAAAAATAAAAACATAAACAAACTTGAAAATTTCATGTGTTTCCCCGAATGTGCTTCTTTAGAGTCTTAGCTGGACATTTTTCTTCACTTACCTGATTAAAATAGGTTGGTGATACCAACTCTATTTCTATCTTTTAAAAAAAAAAAACTCTATTTCTTCCACTTGCTTAATTGAAAAGTTCTTAATATGGATTCAAATGGTGTCCGTTAACTTTAGATATTTTAGAGGTATTAAAACTTTGAATTTCTACCGCACTATGAGAAAGAACGTTAGTAACAATAAATGGTACAAGCCAACTAGATCGTAATTTTCCAGGAAATAAGTTAAGATTAGAATGATAAAGAAGAACTTTTTGTCCAATTGAAAATTGTTTCCTAGAAATCATTTTATCATGAAAAGCTTTAGTTTTATCCTTATAAATTTTCACATTTTCATACGCTTCATTACGAATCTCCTCTAACTCTTGTAATTGCAATTTCCTATTGTTACTAACTTCTACCTGATCCATGTTCAACTGCTTCACAGGCCAATAAGCTCTATGTTCTATTTTCACGTGTAAATGACAAGGCTAACCGAAAACTAATCTGTAAGGCAACATGCCTATTTGAGTTTTGTACGGAGTCCTGTATGCCCATAAAGTGTCGTCCAATCGTAGGCTCTAATCCTTTCGATTTGGATTCACCACTTTTTCTAGTATGGATTTGATCTCCCTGTTGGACACTTCAACTTGTCCACTTGTTTGTGGATGATAGGCTGTAGAGACTCGGTGTATGATAACACATTTCTTCATTAAAGCTTCGAAAATCTTATTGCAGAAATGGGTTCCTCGATCACTAATGATAGCGCAAGGCATTCCGAACCTGAAAAAATGTTAGATTTAATAAAATTTATAACAGTTTTAGCATCGTCAGACAATATAGCCTTAGCTTCTACCTATTTCGAAATGTAATCCACAACTAACAAAATATAATTCCTACCAAAGGAAGAAGGAAAAGGACCTATAAATTCTATTCCCTAAACATCAAAAATCTCACATTCCAGGATATTCGTGAGTGGCATTTGATTTCTCGATCCCAAGTTACCTGTTCTTTGACAACGATCGCAAGACCTGCAAAATATGTAAGAGTCATAAAACAACTTAGGCCAAAACAGTCCACATTCAAGAATTTTTCGAGCAGTCCTTTTGGGACCAAAATTTCCCTACATACAGATGAATGAAAAAAATGTAAAATAAAAGGAATTTCATCATCTGTGACACATCTCCTAACATTTTGATCAGAACAAAATTTTCATAAATGAGGTTCATCCCAAATGTAATATTTAGCCTCTCTCCAAATTCTATCTCTTTCAGCTCTAGATAAGTCGCTAGGTAAAGACTTAGTCACCAAATAGTTTACTATGTCTACATACCATGGAATTACCTTTTGAAATGCGAAGAGGTTCTCATCCAAAAATTTGTCGTGAAGAACATCAGATGTAGTACTCGGAGTGATCCTACTTAGATGATCGGCCACCAAATTTTCAACTCCTTTCTTGTCGCGAATTTTCAACTCAAATTCTTGAAGCAGTAAAATCCATCGAATCAATCTCATTTTGGCTTCTTCCTTGTTCACCAAATTCTTTAGAGCTGCATGATCTGAATAGGTGATCACTTTTATCCCCAACAAATATGACCGAAACTTCTCCATTCCAAAGACGACCGCTAAAATCTCCTTCTCTGTCGTAGAATAATTTTTTTGGGCATTATTAAGTGTCATGGACGCATAGTAAATAACATGAGATACCTTGTCCACTTTTTGGCTTAGCATGATGCCAACTGCATAATCCGAAGCATCGTACATCAGCTCGAAGGGCATGTCCCATTTTGGTGGCTGAATAATCAGAGATGTAATGAGTCATTCTTTAATTTCATCAAATGCTCTTTTGCACAGCTTATCGATATCAAACTTCACGTCCTTTTGGAGTAGTCTACACATGGGTTGCGCAATTTTGGAGAAATCCTTGATAAATCGCCGATAGAATCTCGCGTGGCCAAGAAAAGAACAAACTTCCCACACAGTCGCAGGGTAAGATAAAGATCGAATAACATCTATCTTAGCCTTATCGACTTCAATCCCTTTCAAAGAAACAGTATGGCCCAAAATTATGCCTTGATCAACCATGAAATGACATTTTTCATAATTTAAAACCAAATTAGTTTCAATGCAACATTTAAG
>JANZXR010000009.1:3937298-3948938 GCA_027575705.1 Erythroxylum echinodendron
TGTTAATGTATTATGAGATTTTCGATTAAATGTTGGGTTAGGATATCTGTATTTCGAATATGAGTTAGACTCCAAAAATGGGGTCTAACATACATTCTCAACTACCATCCAAGAACCAAAGCCAAGATTTTGAGCCTGAATCCCGTCATTAGCCTTGAGTCCTTGGAGTTCTTCCTGGTCAATCTCAGTCCTCATCACATTGCCATCCCCCAAAGCATCTAAAGATAGGATGCCATGGTTTTGAGCCACTTCAGTTGTTGTATTGATCGAACGAGTATTCCCCTTGTGTCTATATTTTCCACATTTAAAACAAATAGTGTAGAGACCTTCATACTCCATATTGTACGTATGCCCACCAATTTCAATGTGGCCAATAAGGGGTTTGTTCAATTCTATCTCAACGCACAACCTTGCAAACCAGCTCCTATTTGCAAGTGTCGTGTTCTTGTCTAACTTCACAGGATGTCCCACTCCAGTTGCAAGAGCCATAAGCAGGTCTTTATCATAGTATTTCACTGAAACATTAGGGAATCGTACCCACACAAACGTTGAATCAACCAAAGTATCCACTGCTAAGAATTTGAAGTCCAAGGACGAACCGTGAGGTAATGATCGAAGATGTTTGGTCAATATGAGACACTGGGAAACCATGGTTACTATCCTTGAAATCCCTTTTAACTAAATCCTTGAAATCCCTTTTAACTATACCTATTGCAATGAGATCTTTAGGCATTTGCTCTTGAGCATTATACGCTCTTTCCTTCTCCCTCTCTCTATTCAATACTTTATCCTTGCATAATGTAAACCCTGCACCCGCAAAGCCATTCCTAAGGACTGGGTATTCCACAGGATACAGTGGGGAGAATTGATCTGATGGCTTATCTAGGGGGCAAGTTTTCTTCGTTGGCCGTGATTAATGGGAAGAAACGTATTCTCAGGATAGAGAGCTCATGAGAACTCTTAGGCCATCTCCAACCCATTTTTTCAAAATAGAGTAAAGTTTAGAGAGCTTATGAGAACTCTTAGGCTATCTCCAACCCATTCCTCCAAAATAAAGTAAAGTTTTCTCTATTTTAGAGATACTACAGTATTTTTCACTCCAATCCACAACTTTAATTTTCACACCAAAAAGGAATATTCTCAGCATATTCTTTTATACCTTTCATTAATGATTATTAAAATTACTTTAAAAAATTAACCCAACTTTTCTTTTTTGTGTATATTTTTATTCACAATATATTTATTCATAAGTAAATAATTATAAAGTTATAAATATATAATAAAAAATTTATAAATATGAAATTAATCCTTAAAATTATTATACAATTATAATTATTTAAATAAATATATAATGAAAATATTGAAATATTGTTTAAATTATAAAATAAAGAATGAAAAATTTAAAAAAGATTGAATTAATGAAAAAAGAAAGAAAAAATATGAATAGTAATGGAGGCTACTACAGTGCCCCTCCAATTTTAGAGGAACACTGCAGCATTCCTCCAAAATAGAGGAGAAAATGGAGTTGAATTGGAGTAATTTTTTCCTCCAAAATGATATTCCTCCCCCGTTTTAGAGGTGGGTTGGAGATGCCCTTAGACTTCCCCCGACTGTGTACGAGATAGAACTTCCCTTCTTAGTTAGGAATTACAAATTGTGTGCTTAAACTAAAATAATATGACAGTTTAATATGCAGCCTTAAGTTTTTTATCCTCAAATATATATATATATATATATAATAAACTTAATATGCCACCTTAAGTTTTTTATCCTCTCTCTCTCTCCCTCTCTGTGTATATATATATAAGCTTATCTGATTTGCTGGTGCAAATTCAGCTCCCAAAGCAAAATGACCCATTTTCAACTCCAGGCCGTTGCGTGGAGCTCTCATCTTCTTCCCCGTCACAACCATTTTTGGCTTTCAAATTCTCGTCTTTCCTTTAACCGTGAGTTCTCGCAACGTATTGTTTTCTTTACTAATTAATATAGTTTAATTTGATTCCTTTTATCCATCTAGCTTCAAGACTAGATGGAATTGCCCACTTACATTTTTGGCGAGGTAGATATGGAGGACTGGCGCTGTCCGCGTCCAAAGTCGAGAGCTCCAATTTGGACATGAAGAAAAAGAGGTTTGAGCTGTTTGGCTTGTACTTGTGTCAATCAGCATTGCCTCGTACCCACGTTGTCAATGATGCAAAGATGTTCTTCTAACACTATCAGGCAAGTAGTGGAACATATATGTCTCCTCAAAGCCAAGGAAGAAGTGTCCGAGGAGGATGAGATGGGCATGTTGGATCATCTTTATACGTCCCAGTATCAAATGCGTGGCATCGTGACAGTATCTTTGGGTTCATTTCCTTTTAATTGATCTATTATTGTTGTTCACCACAAAATATATCTTTTATTTTGTTTGAATTTAGCCCTTACATGATGAACAAATATCAGAATTGTTATTGTTTAAATGTCGAATTTGAATATTGGGAAGAAAATTATTTCACTTTCAGTACTTAGGTACTGGACACCCTGACGGAGCGCAATTGCACAGGGTTGCGGTCCTTTCTCCTTGGACGATCTTTGTTACGTACTGATGTGGATCTCCTATTTTCTTCTCCAGGACGTATCTCCAATGAAGTTGAAGGAAAGTATACACACGCTCTTTGCATGCGGTTTCAACGGAAGGATGATGTTGCAAGATTCTATGATAATCCTTTCTACTTGGAAATTCTAAAGGAGCATGTAATGCCATACTGCCATGTATGCCCTGCCATGTAAACACCTTCTCTAAATGTCTTTAAATTTATATTCTTTTCTCAACCATGCATACCTGATTTAGGATTTTACCTATGTGCTGCTTACTTAACAACTAAATTTTGATGCGTACATAACAGGACATAGTTAATGTGGACTTCGAATCTGAAGTAGAAGATGATATTCTTTCGATTTTTCGGAAAGGAGAGGTTTGGAACTGTATCTTACCAATATCTGGTTCTATTATTCTTTCTTTAAAGTATGTTTGTATTAGATATTTCATACATATAATTTCTGGACTCGTATTGTTTATTGAGGACACATCCCAATTACAGTTCTGTCTTATTTATTTTAATTTGATTACTGATTAGCAGGAAAAATGTCTGGTGTATGTTCTCCTACTTTAATGGACTTGTGATTTGTTGTGATAGGAATTCAATTATGGTGTCGAATTTGTTCTTCTTATTGCATTCGATGAGAATTCATTTGGTGCACCTGCAGAGGATGCATTAACGTCTTTGGAAAAGTTGGCAATAGACTTTCCATCCTTGATTGTCCAGATGACTAAAGGTTTGTTTCAGTTAGAAATTTATCATCAATGATTTAGCTTCTTTCTAGTCTTTCTCCGGAGCATTCTGCTGTGGAAGTGTGGAATCGATTTTGATATTTAGCAACTATTGCCTTACAGTTATCTATTTTCTCTATATTAGTGCTTACTCATTAGATCAGGCAAGATTTCCAGCATTAGATTTGTGCTTCTATACTTAGTTATTTGCATACTATTCACAGGTTCAAATTTCAACCTGAGCAGCAAGGAATTCACACATGCTGTAAACATAAGATTTCGATCAAGTGCGTCCTTAATCGCTCTGTAATGCAAAATCAAAATTTTTTCATGATGTTATGATTCCATGGGCAACAAATTGTGTCAAACTTGTACTGTGTTATCTCAAAGCCCCATTTACTGCTTCAGCATTTGAACCTTGGTGAGGGAGGTGGCTTATTCCTCCAATTATCACCGAACCAAAGTCATTACAATCAAATCTTACTGTACTTCCTTTTAACTACTATTTTTTGGTATAATGTGCAGTGGAGGCATTTGAGATATTTTTTAGCAGCAAGGATTATAGAGATGTAAGGAATTCTATCTGTTTACATGACAGCACTTTTAACTTTGGTCCTTTTTTTGTTATTAATCATGACTTTATCTAACTTGTACTTAAAGTAAATTCTTATGGGAATTACATTTGATATCAGTTTCTACGCAGTTTTCCAATTGGGGTTTCTTTGACTTTTTTTCTTCAAATTTTCCCTAGTTTATCTAAATCAAATTTGAATATTTCCTATCAGTTACCTTTGTGTCATTACTCACTCTTTGATGTGGTTAAATATTTTTAATGAAAAATCACTTGTGATGCTTTGAATTTTTCTCAGTTTCTTTGGTATCAAAAAGTATTGTAATTTTTGTTTTCTACTGCGATTTTCAACTCATCACTTGTTGAGGTTTTATGCAAAATCTATATTAGCTTGAACTTGATGAAAATATAGGGTTGAAATTAGATTGGAACTTTCCAGACTTAAAACGTCAATGATACCAAATTATAGTAACAAACAATTCCCAAATCTTGTTACTTCTCTCAATCTCGATGGATGTATTCATATGATGAACAGTTGAAATCGAGATTATTTGACACTGCAGGTCTGGAGGTTGAAATTTGAGCTGATTACTAGGAAAACACTTTCCCTTCATTTTTCTGTTGATCCAGTGGGCGAGGATATTATGTAATGGTGGTCATTTGCTTTCTGGTCTATGTTTTTGCATGCAATGTCTGATGCATGGCTGGAAAGACAGATGTTTTATATCTTTCTGTGGTTTTGTTTTGGTATCCCACAGAGCAAACTTGGGACCTTGATTTCTAGGACCATGCTAACAGGTTAGTTTTGCAGTAGTTTTTGTACCATGATTGAACTTCAACTTCATCCCTCAGATAAATGTATAGTCATTTGTTTATAGTTTCTTTTCTTCTGAGCAGCTTCATTGTGTGTGTTAGCCACATATGAATCTCATTTCCTATTCCCACTTTTTGATATTTTTGAACGTCTTCAATCAGGTTTGGCCAAAATTCCTTATCAGAGGCTAGGTGAAATATTTCACTTACATTTTTAAACCATTGACATCAAGTGAAATCATAAATCTCAACCCCCTGCATATTCTACTAAATTCTAACCAAAAGCCAACACTCACTTCTATTTTCTTTTACTCAATATTTTATTTTTGTAACACATTATTATATATTTGGAGAAACAGGAAAGCCTTTCTTACCTATATATTGTTACGATTGATATTTGCAATGATCATTTTACAATTGATAACATGTTTTGCATGTCTTCCTCATGCAAAAATGGTGAAAATGTTTTGCTTGAAGTGACGTCATTGGGATGGAAGGCGTCTTGAGAGGAGACCAGGACAGGTTATAGTAATCACACTCCAAGAAACTAAGCTTCCATCCAACCTTTTTATAGATGAAGGGAAAGGGTACAAAATGAAATAAAGGCATTATTCTGGGACTTTTCCTTAAACTGTATACATGACCTAAGGGTATGAACAATCTACATACAGTAATACAATCCACTTCTTTCTGATAATGATATGATCTTATTTAAGTTTTATTCCACTTCATATACAAGGTGTTGGTCTATAGCATGTGCAAAACAATCCACTTCTTCAGTTCTAGATATTAGGAATTCACCTTGAGAGCATAAAGCATACCAGTGCTCCTATATGGATCATTCTTCATAGAGTTCCCTTAGAATATTTGTCTACCAAAGGACATAGTATGCTAATAGCTTCATAAAGAAGCCTATAAGCATATATGCTAAAACTTTATGTAAGTGAAAATTGGAGAGGAGCTCCTGGATATTTTTCTCATTTTATGGCTATAGGATGTTGATTCTCTAATTCTGAATTCTATTAAAGTAGATTATCATTGGACACCTACTCAAAATAAGAAAGGGAAATAATGGAAGGCCATTAGAAGGAAATTCTTTAAAGGAGACTACTCAGAGATACTGAACTTGGATCAGGTGGATGAGAAAGCAAGTCGTGAGGGGATGTTGGTCTAAAGCTGGAATCTGACATAAAAAAATTCCTATAAAGAATGATACTACATCAAATAATTTTGGGAATTTTACTACATTAGCTATAAAAAGTAGCATTAAACCTAAACTATAGAAACCTAGTAACAATAAAAGTTTAAGAAAATATTCTTGAAACTACAAACAATA
Source organism: Erythroxylum echinodendron (assembly GCA_027575705.1). Lineage (NCBI taxonomy): Eukaryota > Viridiplantae > Streptophyta > Magnoliopsida > Malpighiales > Erythroxylaceae > Erythroxylum > Erythroxylum echinodendron. Next base: position 3,943,332 of record JANZXR010000009.1, read on the forward strand.
TTCATGTTTAAGTTGTAAGGAAACATGAAAGATAAGTGAGTAGTTCAAAAGCTTAAGCTACTTTTTTATTAATAGAAATCACCTCACATTATAATGGTGAGTTTGTGGTGGATAACAGAAGAAAATCATGGAGAAAGTGTAACACCAAATTACCCAATCTTAAAACCCCCCCATTTATATCAATAGTATTATGGAACATTACAGGGATTAAAATCCCTTCAAATAAAAAACATTGATTGATTTCATTTTGGATAATAAAATAGTGATGATTGGAATGCTAAAAAGTAACAGAGCCTGGAAATGCTCTTAAACTGGAAGATTTTATATTGTAATGGTCTATTCTTTCTAATCACTAGTATCACCATTACAAAAGGGTTATGTAAGCTTTTGATTCCAGTATAGTCCAAGACCAAACTTTAGATGCCACAGACCAATTGGTGCATTCAGAGATTTTATTTATCTATGGGAAAACTAATTTTTCACTATTTTTGTTTATGCTTATGACTTTAACTTTTAGTAGAGAGCCTTTAAAAATATATTCAGGAGCCATGGTTGATTTTTGGAGACTTCAATCATTCTCTTTACTTCTTAGAAGCTTAGAGGAATGTTAACTTTGAGAAATAAAAAGAAGTCACTAATTTAAATTTTGAGGGAGCAACTTTAACTTAGAGCAATAAACAAAATAATTTGGCACATATGAAAAAGACTTGATAGAGCCATGGTAAATATGGAATAGCTTAATCACTTCTATAAAGGCAATGTAAGGTTCTTGGACTGTCTATTTCTTGATCATGCTCCATTAGCGGTTCAAAACCTATTTAAAATTAGAGGGAAATTTTTTATTTTCATTAAATAATTACTTGGTGAACACTTAAGGCTACACATGGGCAATAGTAAAAGTGCTTTCAAATTATATTAGAAGTTGTAAGAACTATATTTTTATTAAGACATTGTTAAAGAAGATTTAAAATTACTCAAAAAGACGAAAATGGGTAACAACACCATAGAGGTGGTTAGAAAGAATACGGAAGATTTGTTCAAAATCTAACTTGAATTAGAAAGGCATCTAGGTAAGGGATCACCTTAATAATGAAAAAATAACTCTTCATGAGTATGGCAAAGCTCTCAAAATCCATAAATTGTTTATAGTCTAAAGGTCCAAAATTCTCTAGTTAAAAGAGGGGTACAAAAACTCCAAATTCTTCTTCTTCTTTATATTGGAGAGAAGGAATACTAATGAAATTATGTCCCTTACAAACTAGAAGGGACAACCACCTTCATCTTAAGAGGATATGAAAAGGGAAGATTTTTTTATTTTAAAATAATTTCGGGGATCCTAACCTTGAGTTCCTCTCTTAAAGTCTTTTATGTCCAATCAATTAACAAGTGAGGAGGTAGATGCATTAATAATACTAGTTAGTCGCCAAGAAATATAGGGAGTAGTCTTTAAGATGAATACTTTAAAAGCTCCAAGTCCCTAAGGCCTAAATGGCTTCCTCTATTATAAATCTTGACCCTAATAAAGATTATTGTCTATGAAGTTATCCTAAAAGTTTTTTTGAAAGGTAAGATGTTTAAAGTGATAAATGAGACTTTTCTTTACTTGACACCAAATGTACCTAACCTTGGCTATTTAAATTAGTTAAGATCCAATTCCTATTTTAAATTCTTATATAAAATTATTTCTAAAATTATTGCTAATAATAAAAGGAAGGTCCTTTAGGAAATCATCCATGATTCAAAAGGAGCTCTTTTGGATGGAAGGATGATAGGTGATAACATATTAGTGGCTCAAGAACAATTCAAGGGATATTCTAGAAAAAAAATGTCTCAAAATTATGCAATTAAGTTAAGACTTATTTAAAGATTTTGATAAATTATATTGATCTATTAAAAACATTTAAATTCCTTAAGAAGTTTAGATGTAGGTTAAACTTTTCATTACAACAACCTCCTTTAGTGTTCTAATCAGTAAAGAACCAATAAAATAATTTGAAAGAGCAAATGGCTTAAGGCAAGTAGACCCCTGTCACCTTACCTCCTCATTTGGTATATGAAAGCTTTTGATAGATTGATTAAAGGCAATTACCAATATGAGCTTTAAATATCATATTAAATGTAAAAGCATTGGACCAATCTCTTTATTCTTTTCTAATGACTTGATTATTTTCTTTAGAGCCCAAGATTCCTCTATTAGTACGTTTATAACTTCTTTACATGTTTTCACGTAACTACTAGGCTTCAAAGTTAATAGAAGCAAATACCTTAAGGTTGCAAATAATTTCCTCTCCCTTTAGGTACAATATACTCCCTACCACTTCAAGAAAGCTACTATTCAAAGATTGTCTTCCACTTATTGATAAGATATAAAAAAACATTAAGATGTTGGTGTAATACATTTTTATCTAATGTTGGTTAGGTAATTCAAATTAAGTTTATCTTGAATCCCCTTTATGTCTGTTGGTCTTCCCATTTTTTTCCTAAGAGGCTAATAAAGAAAATTGAGAAGTTGTTGAGGAGATTCATATGGAAAAGTGATTAAGAGGACAATACCTAGCTAAAGTTGGTTCGAAAGAGGTATACAAATCACTTAAAAAGGGAGGTCTTGGCATCTCTTAATCACTACTAGAAACAAAGTTTTATATGGTAAGATGCTATAGAGGAGATTCCTCTGGAATAGTGATTAAAAGGGCAATACCTAGCTAAAGTTGGCTAGGAGGGGGTATATAAACCACTTAAAAAATGAGGTCATGGCATCACTTGCATAACTACTAGAAACAAAGTTTTCTATGGTAAGAGGCTATGGAGGTTAATGGTTAACAAGGAATCCTTATATGTGAAATGATTTCACTCTTACTTTTTAAAAGAAAAGAGTATATAAGAACTAAGGCCCAAACCATCATTTTCTTGGTTTCTTAGGACTATTGAAGTTAAGGGATGAACTAAGGGATAATGTTATATGCAAAATTTGGAATGTGGATCTTGCATCTCTCTTCAATGAAAACTAAAGAAAAGAAGATGCAATAGCCCTATGATGTACACACTTGGTAATATATACCATATAAACACTAAAGTCAACTAGAAAGGTTTTCTATAGTCAAAACTACCCTAATATTATCAAATAAGATAAATATTGGTGGTTAGGTAAATCTAGTAGGTATACCAACCTTAGTATGGGAATTCTTTAGAAAGAAAGAGGACCATATATGGAAGGATGGAAGGTAATATGGAACAAAAATTTATTACCTAGAGTATTTTTCCTCTAATGGATTTTAATGAAAAAAAAGACCTTCGATATTATATAGAATCACTTTCCTAAATATTAACAATACTTGTGTGCTATTGAAGGAGGAATCTTAAATAGTATAATAGTTATTTGTTAATTATAAGATCTCTATAGAGGATTGAAAGGCAACTACATGAGTATATTTATAGGAAGAACAAGGGAAAAACTTCACAAATATAGTAAACATATTATAAATAAATAAAAGGCAATCCAAAGGGGACAAAACAACATGCAAAATGTTTTTGGATCATACATCTATTACCTATGGACAGAGAGTAATAATAGAGGATTTATAAGAGATGAGAAAAATATGGCACAAATGAAGCATGAGCTCATTATGTGGATTGGAGAGTAGCTTATCATTACCATGAATCCTATAAACATAAGTATCAAGATAATAAATGCCTTGAGACTCTATCAAATAAACTATATATATTAGAATTGAATATATGATATCCCCTACAAGAAGTCACAAAACTTAGGGATATACCAAAGTTATCCAAGACATGGAATGACTCAAAAAGGAGATTTAAGTAATTTGTTAGAATATGCAATTTATAACTTTCATCTTTTAAAATTCTAGTAATAATAAAGGTAATCTTAAATATAAAAGAAATATGATCGTTTATAGGCAATGTTATGAATACTGTACCGGGTTTAGTACCGGATTGAGTTCTGGAATGGAACTGTACTGGTACCGGTCGGTACCGGATACCGTTTCGGGTTTTTTTAAATTTATGAAATATTCCCTAAAATTTTTAAAATTTGCAAAATAGTCCATATTGATATATTGTACAGTTGTATTGTATACTTTACTAGTTTACTATTTACATCAACCATGCTTTCAAAAATCTTAATAATGAATAATAATGACATTTAATATGAAATAACAATAATTTTTAAATATTTTACATATAAATAGTAACCACAATTAATATAAACAAAGACAATCATCATCATACAATTATAAAATTAAGAATAATACAAAGTATTAAAATATTACAATAATACAATTTTATTATTTTAATAAATAATATTACATTAAAAGATTCAAAACATTCAATAAAAGAACAATAAATATTACAAAACGAGTTGATAACGAAGAAACAATCAAGTAGAAGTTAAACCTGAAACAAAAACATTACAGTTACATTGCATATATATACAATTTAACATAAACATCAAATACAAGTAAAATTAAAAGAAGAGGAAAAATAAAAACCTGAAATTCAATCGTCAATGGGAGGATACCCGTTAGAACTGCACTGACCCTAGTGATCATTTGGTATAAAATTCTCATCATTGAGAGGAACTTCATCATCATTATCATTCAAATTTCAAGCTCCAAATGACATGTCAATGCTTTCCAATACAAGATTATCTTCCAAATCCAAATTATTCACATCAACCAAATTGGGTTCTTCAGAAACCCAATCCGCCAAAACATCAATATTATCAATGACAATTGGATCATTTGAACTACTTGTGCTATTGAGACTCCTAATAAATAATTAACTTTAATTATTATAAAATTATAAGAAACTATATTGAAATTAATAATGATAATAATGAAAAAAACATACCTTTCCCGAAGCTTTAAATTATAACGAACATAAACCAAGTCATTCAACCTCTTATGCTCCAATCTATTCCTTTTCTTTGAGTGGATAAATTCAAATGTGCTCCACTTTTGTTCACACCCAGTTGCGCGCACATATTATCTTAAAATTCGAATCGCAAACCTTTTCAATTCTGGAACATTATTTCTGAATTGATCCCACTAAGAAACTGCAAGTTATAAGATAGCAAAACTAGTGTTATAAACAAAATAAAGTGATAATTAATTTTCAACAGATAAGAAATAGGAAATAAGTAATACGTGGAGAAAGTTTTCCTCTTTGTCGAATAACAATCGACATTCTAAAATCCCCATAAGACAACTTGTAAAGTTCCATTTGTGAACTTAAAAGATCTTGCATCGCATCATGAGGAACAATCATTGTAATTGTGAAAAGCATTCCTCTATTAACTTCAGCTTGCTCTGTAAGATCCAGTCTAAAATACACACTAGGATTCAAAAATGCCCTAGCTGCAAACAATGGAGAAGAAAGTTGTCTTTCCTTTCTCTCATTAATGATTGAGAGATATGGTGTGTATAGAGAAGGCTTATTTTTTAGATTAGCCTTGATTCCTTCTGTCGCTCTTTCCATAGCATCAAAAATATAACCTATGTCGGCTTTTCTTCACTATCAGCCAACCGAAGCACTCTGACCAAAGGCTCACAAACTCGGATAACAAATTGACATTGCGACCAAAATTCT
>JANZXR010000009.1:3955695-3967619 GCA_027575705.1 Erythroxylum echinodendron
AAGGTTAATAAGTTATTGTTAAAATTATGAATTACATTAATTACAAATTTTTAATTTACTTAAATTATTTATTAATTGTTTTAATATATAATTAAATTATTTATTAAAAAATTTTAGGTGTTGGGCGGGTCACGGGCCGAGCTGCGGCCCGTCCACCCCAGTTTGTGGCTCGTGCTTCACAGGTCGTGGCCCGGCCTGTTGGTCTGCGAACCATATCCACTCGGCCCTTGGTCTAGTCAAACCGGGCCAAACCTGTTGACCATATGCTGGGTCGGATATCCCTATTAAGAAATGCAAAATTATTCTTCCACATCGAAGGCGTACGCATATTACAGTCATTTTTTAAAGTTCATAATCACTATGATACGTCAATTAACAGGTTAAATTTAAATGAATTGCTGATTCTTGTTTCCATCCTTTGGATTATAATCCTTACAATCAGCACAGTATTCTACATGTATTGGACTTTGGTGCTAATGGTTCAAAAATAACCTTTAGATCATTTAAAAACAGCCTCTATTAATTAGGGATAAAACTGCATATTATACAACCTCTCTAGGTTTATACTGAAAGTTTGGTGTTGCTATTGTTTGTTGGTTCATAATTAAAAATGTCAACTTACATGGTTACACTTAAGCACCAACATAAGAGAAAATACAAATTATAGAATATTGATTATTAATTTCAACTTGGTTATGAATTTTGTTTTCAGATTTTGGTGTGTTTTTCAGTCAATTCTTTTTCCTTTAAATTTTAAATTTCAGTTAATATTTTTTATTCTATATTTTATTAAGCGAGTAAACGTGTTTTTATTGATTTTGGTGTACCAAATTAGCGCCAGAAAGAATGTTCTATAATCCTGTCATATTTATAAATATGAATGAACATTTAGGCAGCCGTCTCATCTGAAAGATGCGGGACCGCACAAAACGACTAGTGATTGTGGTAATTGTTGTGCCTGGAGTCATTGTTGACTTCAGCACGTCATTTTCGTACCAAATTTTCATCTTTTTTGTGTACGTTAGGACAAAGTTTTCGGTCATTGTGAAGTGTATCGACGTGGCCATTCAACAATTTAAGCTATCGTGGGACTTTCCATCTCGATGAAAGAATAACATGGCCGAGTATCCATATTCGCCGGCTTCCACTTGCGAGTGGAGAAAGTGCAACCCAATGCCGAACCATGGAATTATCTTCATATGGTTTAAAGGACAAAAAGTTTGCAAAAGAGTGTTCACCAAAGTCCTGAACAAAGGAAGACACGTCAATGCCAGCCTGATATAGATATGCCTGGATATGAAAGAATTTGGTGGGAACTTTTAACCTAATACAAATGTAGTGCTTTTCTGATTTACACGAATTGTCATGTACAGAGGAATCCAAGCACAATTGTACGTATCTTTTTTTTTGTATTAATTGAAATATAACCAAAAATAAGTGTTCAATTAAATTCTAATATTTTCATCAGAATTTAATCTAAATTCAAACATTTCAACATGAAAAAAAATCTTATATTTCACAAACGTTATATTTAAACTCTAACTTTACATTTTCGTTAGCAATCCATTACAGAATGTACTTTTGGTTTTTTATTATTTTTTCTCTATGCTCCTTACTAAATATGTATCCTGTGTGACAAATGGGTCCAAAAAACAAATATATTTTCTTTTATTTATCGGACAACAACATACCTAAATAGTGAATTAAAGATTAGCTTATGCCTTCTACCTGTAAAAGTTGCTGTTTGTGGAAATTTGTTCATTGCTGTGGTTTACTAGCGACATGGAGAGACTCTAAGAATCTGTTAATATCCCTGAAATCTAAAAGGGAAAACCTCAATAATACATCTTCATTTTAGCTCAAATATGCATGAATTTTTTGTTCTTTCCTTAGAGAGTGATCTTATAGGTTTAAGGATAAGTTCCCACAACTTTTTTCTTTTTGTAGGTTATGGAGAGTGTCAGTGCTGATATAAGTGAGTTGAAGGAAAGAGATACTGTTATTTCAACCTTAATGTTAGATTGTGAAGAATGTATAGATTGCAGAAAAGAAAAGAACATTATTTGTATGAAATTCCCTTAGAAAATCTCACCTGGGACGCCGAGACTAATCGATTCACTGATCAGAAGGGAGGTGAGTTATATCACTTTCTATTTATGTCGAGCTTTAATAACTACATTATGGTAGATATTACTTACATTACTAAGATTGATCCCTCAATCCCTTTGAATAGAGTTGCCTCCTCAACTATGGAGTATTAACAGTTAATGCAGATGGGGTTTGGTTATTATTGAACATCCCACAATTGTGTTTGTATGAACTGAAGTGTGTTAATTTATGCCCTTGCAACCAATCATTTAGATGCAATTTGATATATGACATTATTATTTTATTATTGGGAAGTTTTTTTTAACTTTGTGTATTAACTTAATTACAGTCGATGTTTTAATACTGAAGATAAAATCCATGGAATAATTACTATATAATTGAAATTATAATAAGATTATAATTGTGAGATTCAATTTACATTTAAATATTGTTTCTAAATGTTCCTAATTGTAGTTTCATCAAGACAGAATATTGTTAAAACGGTAAAATTAGTACACATTATGTTTCTTTCTTATAAAGAAAGTAATTGATCTTATAAATTAAAGTATCGAGATACTTAAACTAATGTGTGGGTAATTATTAGAAAATAAGTCAATGAATTGACCGAACTATGAGAATCCTGAATGGAATATTACTTATGTGTCTATGGATTTTCTTATAGTGATGATTGCATAATTGATCCTTAGGCTTGAAATTACCAAAGTATCTCGTATAAGATTTATTGTGTTTTAATGCTACTTATAAATCATCTTAGGATAATTCAGTTAGTAGTACTTGGATGCAATACGAACCATACAGAGATAGTTGAGTAAGTCAATTAAGGATTCGTCAATCTAAAGTAATTAAAGAGAAATGAAATTCTCTAGTTAGAGTGCATTGACATTTGAAAAGGCATTTTCAAATATCTATTATAAATCAATTACTAATTAACAAGAACGAACACAATTGGATGAAAAGAGTAGACATTATATCCATACTCTATCTAATTGAAACATTGAAAGACGAAAAGATTAAATTATACATCATAACCATACATAAACAGGTTAAGTCAAACCAATTTGACATTGCTGATATTTGAGTGGTCATGACATATTGCTAGATGTCAATATTGATTTATGATTATAAATTTTTAATTAGAGAATTAAAGATAAATTAAAAGTTGTTTTAATTTATGTTATTCTAATTTTGAATTAGAATTATAATTTATAATCATTTCCAATATAGTAGGAAGATAATGGGTCACATATTAAAGAGTAGCTTATGAAGGAAAATCAACTTAATTAAGTTAGACCTAATTAGAATTTAATTATAATTAACTTAATTTTAATAAAATTACAAAACCACCCTAATGATTTTTCTACTAATAGGAAGAAAAGATAAAGGAGCTAACACTCTTATTTTTCTTCCTCTCAAAAGCATTGAGAAGTTGTTCTATGGATATTGTTAGAGGGTAGATGATTGAACAGCTTGTGATTGAGATGGTGAAAATTTTTTCAAAGGATTTCAACAAGAAAACCAATAAGGTATGATTTCTTACTTTACAACTTGTGTTTTTATTCAAGTTATTCAATTATTGGGATCTGAATGAAAATCGTAAAAAAAAATTCCTTGTGCCTGTTATTCGATCAAAGTTGGTTTCCAGTAGTGGTATCAAAGCCTATTTGAATTAGAGGTTTGATTGTTATTGATTTTGATAAAAAACTGAAAATTTGTTTATTCATCTATATGTGATATGTTTTGGTTTTGCATAATTAATTTCTTAAAGCATGAATCAGATTATCTTCTATGGAAACTTATTGCATAAAAAATTTGAAATTCTTTCATTTTGTTTCTGGAAATTGATTTCTATACGTATGTACTTGCATATATGTGTGCTGCAATCTGGACAATTAATTCTTTAAAAATCAGAGTGCCTTATGTGTGTAATCTCCGCATGTGTCAAACAGCCTTTCCCTTTTATTTGTTTGGTTTCTAATAGGAAATTAATTTAATGTCACCTTTAATAGGGTAGCGTTAATATAGCTCATTTAAAGGTCTTAAAATGGACTATGTACCATGCCAAAAGAAGTCGAGTTGTCATTTCTAGCATTGTGTCACAACTCCATTATATACCTCCACTTAAGCTTGAATAATTAATTCAAAGTCCATAATGTGTCATGCTTTAGATCTAGATTGTTGAAACTCCTATCCTTTATATATTAAGCATGAATCCACTTCAAAAATATGTAACTTTTGTCATTTAGGATCCTCCTTGTTCTTTTAAACACTTGAATATGGATGGTGATATTTGTTAGTAAGGTGCTAAGTCCTCCTTCCTTCTTGTCCATGCAAAGTTCACTTTATCTTACTTTTCCTAAATGGTTGCTTCTATCACTACCAGACTAAAAGAACTTTCTTTGAAACTACTCAATTAGCTTGATGAGAACCTCCATACCTATAGTAAAAATATTACAAGCTATAGGGTTCTCTTTTCTTGAACACTCTGTTTCTCTAATAAGCACTGTAGGATCTTTATTAAAAAAAATAACATAGGAAATAGTGGTTATGTATTATGTTATCTACTAATTAAGCATTATAGCGAAAAAAAGTATGTAATGTGTTTTGAATGAGGTTCCATTATAATAAATCAAAGTCCTGGCAGAAGTCAAATTTGATTACATGACTCTTTCTTGAGAGCTTCTTATTATATTTCTTTAAAAAATTATAATAATAACATATTATCACTTATTAATCAGCTTTTTGAAAGGTATTAACTATTAACGTAAGTATTGATTTTAATCTTTCAGCTAACAATTTGGAAATAATCTTGTGAATTGTATTATAATAAAATGTAAGCTAAAAGTCCTTCAAAGATTTAGGGGATTCTACCTTGGGTATGGAGCATATGATTACCTCATTCAACACTTTTAACATATACAATTCTTAAAGAATACAAACATTACAACAATTATCAGCTTTTTTAAGTGAGAGTTGAAGTTTGTGGAAAAATAAGGAAATAAGTCCAACAAGTCTTGGTGCCTTGTTGGGATATCGATCAAATAAAGCTTCTTCCCAATCTCTTGAATAAATGTTTTTGATAAAAAAAAATCAATTGATTATATAGCTATTTGATCTTTGATACTGGATTTTAGAAAAGTGATAAATGATGTAGCATATGTACTAGTTCCAATTGTGTTGACAAAGAAAGTATAAGCTTCTTAACTAAGATCCTCTTTAAGGTTGTTAAGCATCCATTCTAATCCATTAAAGATACAATTTTTTTTAATGTTCTTCCTTCTCGTCAAGGATCTATTGGAAGAATAGTAAGTTTTTATCTCTAACCTTCATCCATAAAATCCTAGATTTTTGCTTTGTTAAATACACATTGATTTCTATTACAATCAATATATCTAGTTTTGTCACTTCTTACATATCCATATTATAAGGGGAATTAGAGTGCATCTTGAATTATGTCTAGCTTGCCTTAGCATCTTTCACAAATAACTCAGTATCTAGACATCTCTTGCTACTAAAAATTTTATGCTCATTTTTTACCTTTGGAACTTCCTCATATAGATATAAAGTTTACTTCCTTTTTTTATTAGCCTTAAGGTCCTTAAAGAGGGCATCTTCAATTCCTTCCACATCTTTCAAAAACATTTTCAAGTAAAATATAAATTCTCTGTCAATTGGCTAAATATATTTTACATTAGGATAAGAGTATGACATAATAAGAGTTAGTTGTTGTTTCTTTTGGAAATTAAAAGAACTCTATTCTAAAAGTAAGGCTTAGCCTTAAGAAATATAAAAGGATTATATAGTAAATTACATCATATGAAGTAAGTAGCCATAAAAATAAGTGATCAAACATTGGAGGCAATTGTTTAGCATGAAACAACTCAACTTATTATTCAATTTAACTAGACCTTAAATCCACCTACCCTTAAGCAACTTCAGTTGTAAATTGTTCTTTCCTTAAGTATAGGTTAAAATATTCCTTAACCTTACTTATTTTGCTTACTTGGGATTGATTAGTGCTAATTTGTTGCAATTTAAATTTCCTCCTATTTCTCTAATGCCACGTTCCATAGCTTCTAGCGTAAAAAGTTGGCATAGAGTTTCCTTTTCATAACTTACATTTGCCTAACTAACCAATCAACTCTTCTCAATGACCACAAATATCATTAGCATTATACGCATAATTAATTATACCCTATAATGATCTAATATAAGAGCACTGAAAGAATATGTGATTTATAGTTTTTAATTTTCAAGAGCACATGGAGCATTTATGATCAATAGTAGCTGAAGTTTTTATTATATCCGTAGTTAGCAATATATTCCAACAAGCTATCCATATAGTGACTAATATCGAGGATTATTTCTAGGAAACAAAGATATCCTATGCCATTGTAAGATATTTGAGTTATAAATAACTTCCTAATAGACATATTAGAGAACTTCCCTGATGTATAGGGAGCCTATATTACTCTATACTTTATAACTTCCTCAAGTCTGTAATTGGAGAGAGCATATACTAGACATTCAAAACCTCTCAATTTGATGACTTATTTATAATCAATTATAAGATCACTTACATTGGCTTAGGGCTTTAGTATATATTTCAGGTGGCATAGGTTAGAATGCATGTATAGGGGACTTAGGTTTCTCCAATTATCAAACCAAATGTTAGTGCTTTTCCTATTTCCAATAAATCACTTAAATACATGAGCTACTCTCAGCTTAAGTAGGTTTGTCTAAGTCCATGATAAGTTTTTATTGCATTTCACTTCCTAGAAGCTTTGGCCTCTTAAGTGTTCAATCAGTAGCATACATATTATTTTTGAGTGCCATATTATATATGACATATAGATTGTGATCAAACCTCATCCATCATAATTCTTAAAGCAATATTTGTCTTTTTAGGATATCTTTTCACTTGAGTTTTTATGTGGATCACAATTCCATAGAAAGTTCCTTAAGAGATTCTTTATGTCATTGGCCATCTTCTTAAGTAGAATTAAGTATAAGATCCAGTAATTATATATATATTATATAATATTGCTTTCACCAATTAGATCCTACCAGCATAACTTATCTCCATACCATACAAAGCTCTTAACTTCCTTTCAATTTATTTAAATAAGGGTATGCAATCTTGGTAGTATAGATTGGAAGTTGTGATAGACACTCCTAATTAGGTGAAGGGGGTTAAGCTACTTTCATTTTGGAGATGGTATCTAGTTTATGCAACAATGGTCTAGCATCCTTGAATAGCATAATGATGCTTTTATCTACATTGAATTCCACTATGAAAAACTTGTTGAATTGATTAATGAAGTTGCCCAAGTTGGAAATAAAGGGAGCATTAGCCTTACAAAATAGTAATAGAATATTAGCAAATGTGAGATTAAAGAGCTTGAACCTTGTCCAGATACAATCCAATGTTTAACAAAAAGAAAATCAAAGAACATATTCCTAACTACTTTGTAATACATACAGATGTTTAGCTATTCGGTTTTGTCATTTATAACACTCTCATTCCAGATGCCATGTTGTTTTGATGTTGAGTGATAGTTTGTCTGCAATGTCTCTAGTTATCATCAGTAGTCTACTTTGTAAAATTATTTTTAGTAAACTTTTTCCAATTCTCTTGTTGCTTTCTTATAAAGCCTTTTATTTCTCTCCTTTTATATGAATTACACCATTGCTGCAATGCAAAATTTAAAAGCTTTATATTTTATTCTCAGGGCCATTTTTAACTTGGAAAATAACTGAGCTGAGATTAGACCCCCAAAACTTCTCGTATCCTTTTTTAGATTAGTTTTGTACACTAGTAGTTTAACAGAAGATGTTCCACTGATTCCTGCTAATTTTGCAATAATTCACAATTTGGATGTTCCATATTACATTTCATTATTTCCTTTTTATCCAATCTCCCTATTACTTCTAGATAGAGGATTACTGCATGTGCAGATTAAATGTTTACTTCCTAGGTTATATTTGCCCACTTTACTCTTGTTATTGGATCCTTTTGTAAATGTTTCATATAGGATTTTGTGTTGAAACCCATTTTGCTACTCATTGCCTATACCATCTCATAATTTGTTGTTGATTGGAATATTGACATATTGTCCATTAGGCTTGCTATACCTCTATTGTTGTGAAATGACCACTTCCATTAGTTGTTGTTGATGAAACTGTTCACTTTTATGGTCAGACTAATCATTGGCTTGAGATGTTGCAATTTTTGTACTCTATTTAAAGGTCCTTTTTATGTTAGATACCAAACTAGAAAAAGTGTTGTCCTCATTCCTTATTTTTCTCATAACCAATTCTTGCATCCACCCTCTAGTCTCCAGGATTTGTCTTAAATGCCATGTTATGTTCTGTTTCAATCCCACATTCCATATGCTATTGTCTCTTATGTATACTTTATATGCCCACTTTACCCACAACTCTTCCTTGTTACTAATTAGCCACCACAACTTCTTTGCTAAACTGATGTTGTCTTATAGTCTAGCTGAGCATATCCTTAACCCCTTGCTTTTTAGGCTGACGTAAGACCTCCCAACTTACCTTTGCTTTCTTGCTACTTGAGTTGGGTCCACCCCATATGAATTCCTTAAACTTTTTGTCAATTTCCTTTTAGATGCTCTTTATAATTGAAATATGGTTAATCTAGTATCTTTCCATATGGTTCAGTATCATTTGAACAATTAGTATTATCTCTTCATAGCTTAAAGAGAGGCTTGTGAACATCTATTGCAATACAGACACACGCATACCTAATCCTTCTCACTTATGACTATTTTTAACTAAGAAAATTATTTTCTTAAATGAGTTGGCAAGATAACTCAACCCTATGGAATTCTAATACTCCAGTGGAATGTTGTGAAAGTTGGCTACATTGAAACTTATTAGATCTTTTTAATCTCTAGTTCCATCATATGTTTCCATACCTGCAGTAGGAGAGGCTTTTCTAAGTAGTGCCCAAGTCCACGCTACAAGACCATATTAGCAAGTTGATCTAAGGTGAAGGTGAAGGTGAAGGTGAAGAAATCATCTTAACTTATCAACAACTTGTCTAGACTATAATCCACCCTTTTGGTTTCAAACCATTTTTTAACCAGTGGAAAAGGAGGACTTTTGTCAATAAAGTATCCTACCAAGGAGCATCTCTACTTATTGGAACCTTGTTTTAATACCTTAAAGGGGGAAACTACCATATTTCCTTCATCACTAAGTAGAAAGTATGTCAACTTAAAGTTTGGAGCTTCCTCATGAAACTAGTTTGCTAATAGAGAGATGATCCCTTTCAGTTGCTTTCCTTAGATTCTTCATAGAGGATAGAGTAGGTGTAGGTACTCAAGGTTAGGAAGAGCCTTTTTCTTCATTATAGTTTTCAAAGGGGGAATAGGTTAAGACAATAGCTTGAAATGGCAAAACAAAAGCTTAAGTACTTCAAAGTTTGAAAACCGTTCTAAAATGGTATGAAAAGGAGGCAAGAAAGGCAAAGTATGATCATAATAACTAAAATTCCCCCAATTTAGCTTAGGTAGTTTGAGGAATGGACATGAAGCCAGAGTGGATTTAGCTGGGGAAGTAAATGGAGATCCACTAGCAAATTTATTGATTTCATCAATGTGATTCCTTAAAATCACTTTCCCTTCATCCTCTATAGGGTTAATCATATTATTAAATTCTCTTATAATTATCAGAGGTTTATTCATATTCCCACAAATCTGTTTAAGTTTGTTCCATAATGAAATTATTTAAAAGTTATAAATAAAAGCATAAACAAATGAAACATGGATATTTACAATCAAATGTTTCATTCTAATGAGTAGATGAATAAGCTGTTCCTCTATAATTATAGATAAAGCATCCACATCACTTGAATCATAAGCCACTAATAATCTTCCATTTTGAAGAAAATGATTATTTATGATGACAGACCAATGTCTCTTTAAGGAAACTTAAATTTTTACAGTTACTTGCCTTGATTTTTGTTTACAAAATCCTTATAAGAAAAGGTTCAATATTCTTAATATAATAAAACACCATTTATTATTTAATAAGTATGTTAAGCCTTTTCTCATCCCAAACTGAGGTAGTTATTTAAGGATAGATTGGATTTTTTTTCTTCCTTTTGGAGTTTCTCTTTGTGACTCTTTGAAAGTTATTCGTTGAACAAGTGTTGATAGAGGACTTACTTATCAAATTCCTTAAAGCTTTTATTAATAAGCCTATTAGGTCTTAAGCAGTTAAGATACACCCATACCTTTGTAATGAAATCTTATCAAAACTCTATATTTCTCCTATACATATCTGAGGTTCATAAGCTTCTTCATTTTCCATTATGATATCCTCACTATTATTATATAAAAAAGAAGAGTTATGGAATATTGCCTGCATAGTGGAATCCACTTCTTGTATTTAAAGTTAATCCTTTATATTGCTATCATTTCCAAATTTGTTTATAGGAAGATCCTCTTAAAAAGTTCCTTGTCCTTTTAAAAAGAATCAGTAGCAATGGCATTATTGATAACCTTTATGTTGTCATCTAGATTTATAAGTATCAAATATTTATAAGTTTGAAATCCCTGCTTGTTTATATTTTTTCTTTCTTTTAATGAGCTTTGTCAAGCCTCTAAGTATAGGTGACAATGACACTATCTTCAAAGAGATTATTTGCTTCATCAAGTCTTAATAATGGGATGCTTTTGGAAGTTCCTTGCTAATTCTAATTAGCAAACAAAATCAAGAACATCTAAATATTTTTATCATTGTTATTGCTTCATCTAGACATAATATCTTACTTATAAATCTAGCCAAATGGCTCAATCCTCTAATTGTCCAACATTCAAAGGGAATATTGTTAATATTTAACAAAAAGGGGCTATTTCTAGTTTAGATCATCGAAGCCGTCGTAAAAGAATATATTTAAAATTATAATGTTAGAGGCTGAATTCAAAAAGCTTTTGGTCTTAATTGAGAGAGTATAATTTGAAGAGAAAAGAAATTTCATCATTGTATAAAACTTCTCATAATCTAAAATTCTTCTAATGGAGATTTTCCTAAGCAATTATTTTTAAAAAATAAACGCCTATGTAAACTTATACCTTATGAAGAGACTGAAAGGGTTATTTTTAGCATTAATCCTAATAAAGCCTCTTTTCTAGATGAGTTTAATGGTTTTTGCCTTCCTTAATGCTTAAAACCTCATCAAAATTGATTTAAGTGGTGTTTTTAAGGAATACTTTCAGGCTTTAGATTTTTTTTGGAAAATGGAATGAAAGAAAGCCATAAATTGCTAAAACAAGTTGACATTACAAGTGCTCTCAATATGAGATTTTAGAATGAAAAGTACCATACCAAGCTACTTAACACCCTAAAATGTTACAAAAACAAATTTAACTAATGCTATGTATATCAATACAATTTAAATCTAAAGATAGCTTATCACAAAAGGTGTTTATGTGAAGTCAAATGGAATTTACTTTGTTCTCAATGAGTTGCTCACAACTTCTCTCCTTATTATAAAAATGTGCCTATTTCTTTCATCGTAAATGGTTAGCATCAGATATGATCAAGCAATATAAAAAAAAGCCATTTAACATCTTTCTTAATATGTTTTAAACTCATACTCTAGCTAAATATTTATTGCCATTCATCTCGAGGATTAATGATGGCATATTTATGAAGAATTATTTCCCATGCTCCACCAGTAAAATTACATTTTAAAAATAGGTCTAAGGTAATCTGCATTAGGCTTCAGCTAATACTATAATAGTTTGTCAATTAGTTAAAATTTTTTAATCTTTTAATGGGGG
>JANZXR010000009.1:3983205-4002814 GCA_027575705.1 Erythroxylum echinodendron
GGGGGAGGTGATATGTGCCTTATAAGTCTCTATAATGTTATAATAGCTCTAGGAATATTGTACTGACTCCAAATTAGATTGTATCATGGCACATACATGACCCCAAGGTGGACATCCATAAACCTTTTCGTGCAGTGCCATGGCACTTCATTTTATAGTCATCATAAGTTATAGTTGTTTTTTGTTCAATTAATTACTTGGATTAAACAATATATAACCACAACTTCATATATGTGATTGTGAAATAAGAAGCTACTATTGTTCTCTAAAGGAACAGAGGTATAAGGTAAGGAATCCACTTTCACCTTACCTTTTATAAATATTCTTTTAGGTGCTTTTTAGAATAATTTAAATGAATAGTAGTAGGAATATGGTTTAGAATACCATAAGAAATATGCTAAGCAACAAATTTCTCACCTTTCTTTTGCAAATGATATTCTTTTTTTAGTGGAGTAAGCACATCCTTTATACAATGCTTGATGAGATATCTAGAAGAATTTAGTAAACTATATATGTTTATAACAATATATAAAGGAGTTTTCTAATTTTATCTAAGGATTGTGAACTTATAGTTTGTATACTGGAATGGCTTCCACTTCTCATTTTAAACACCTTAAAGTTCCAATTTTATCTAATAAGCTCTCTTATTAGGAATGTCAAGGAATATTTAGTTTTTTAAGAATAAAGGTGGGAAATTTGACAAGCAGGATCCTCACATTTTTGGGTAGGCTTTAACTAATTACATTAATTTTAAACAACCTGGAAACCTGTTGTTCCTTGCATTTCATGCTACTTAAGAAGCTAAGCAGGGATACAGAGAAGCTGATTAGAAGCTTCCTTTAGAATGGTGATATAAATACTAAACCATATGTAAAATTAAGCTAGGAGTTTTTTACTTACTAAGGCGTAAGGGAGGCTTAGGGATGATATTACTGCAATAGGTGAATAAAGCTCTCCTAGAAAAATGGATATAGATAATTATCAATGAGCAGAACTTGCTATGGTTGAAATGGGATCATGGATTTTACCTATTAGGCAAAATAATTTAGATAGGAAAAACCAAAGTTGATTCATCATGTTTTATGATCTAAATACTCAAGTTGAGATACTTCGTTCAGTAACAGTTTTAGTTGGAGATAAAGAATGGATTATCCATTTCCCTTTGGAATGATAAATGGAATCCTTTGGATTATTATGAATTAGTCTCTATCCTAATGCTTTAACGTTGCTATGTTATGTGACAATACGTTCTTTAACCAGCTATAAATGATAGAATATTTTGAGTAGATTCTCAGATGTCCTATAAGATTTTTGCTTCCCTATTTATGCTTCTAATCCATCTAGGGAGGATAAAGCAATTTTACTGAGACAATTTTTAAAGCAATTTGCAATAAAATCCTATAAGGTTTCTGTTAAGCATATTGCTCTTAAGATACTATGGGTTAATTTGTCTTGGATCAAGCTAGTGACTCTTAAGGTATCCATTCTTCTATAGCTATTTATAAGGGAAAGGTTATTATCCTATTATAGAAATAAAAGCTCATACATTAGCCCTTGCAAACCTACATTTTAGGATTTGAATGGTCTTTCTAGAATCCTTTAATCATCTATATTTCAACTGCTCATTCTTAAGGTTTTCATTGTAGGTTATTCTTGATAGATTTGGGGTTACTTTCCATTTTGTAATTCTAAAGCCACATGACTTTGATGTTAAATTCCTTTAAATGGATATGGGTGTATATTTTATAACTTATAGAGGGCATTAATTTAAATAACTTCAAAGATATAAGTTGTGGAATATAGCAAATATATACGAAATCTCAACACAATTGGAGAAATGGCTATGGTGAGAGGAAATAGGCTCAAACTCTCTCCTTAACTATTTACAAATTGGCTTTTATGGGGCACTTTCTCTTACAATTCCTACATCTTATTATCATTGGTTCTAACGCAAGTGTACTCGGGATAAAGGCTAGAGGATTATATGATTAAAACATACTAAGGCTTTTATATTTAACTTTTAGAGTCATCAATTACTTTTTTTCTCTTTCTTTTATATAATATTAGTCATTTTATTCCTGTAAATTGAACATTGAATCCCTTTAGGATTTTTCCCTTATATTAGTACAATTATTTTAAATTCCAAAAATAAAGGACGACATTTTATACATAAAATTAATAAGGAGGGTAAGTTCCCATTTAGTATCTCCTTGCTTAAGGATATCATTCTTTAAAGTTGTTATGGTTTTTCCATTAGACGAATAAATGGGAAAAAGTGGAGCCTTATGGATGGTGAAGGATCTTACCATAACTGATTCAAATATTTCTTAGGAGGGGCATCATAAAAGGAGCTAAATGAACAGAGAAGGCTTTTGTGTTTTTGTTCGGAACAACTTAAGGTGTTACAGAGGCCTGAGATCCTACAAGGGTTAGGGAGTTAAGGTTAGGTAAAGGTTTAAATATTTTTAAAGCACAAACACACTCAAGGATTGATATGTATAGATTATAGTATGGTTTCTAGGTGTTTAAGTGTATTTTTTAGGGTTTTCATAGATGATAATTATGTTTTAAGGACATAGAATAGTGTTTTGTCAGTGGTTTTAAGTGTTTCAATTATTTGAGTTATTTAAAGCAAGATTTTGACCTCAATTTTATTTTTCAAGAGGTGTTTAATGCGTTTGTGAGTGTATAGAAATAGGAAATTGAAGAAAAGAAAAGAATTGGAAGCATGAAATAATGTATTCACTGAGCAAAATTTAATCTTTTCTAACTCGAGAGTTGTTTTGTACTTATAACATTTTGGGTGTTTTTGGAACCAAATTAAGTGGAGAAACCCTACAAAGAGCCCTACAAGCCTTAATAAGTATTTAAGAACAAGGAAAAAATAAAAAAGGTAGTAGTTACCAAATTAAAGAAGATCAAGAGGAGACATTAAGAGAGCTTTAGAGAATTTTAGATTTCCTTATTAAGACTCTAACTAGTTTTTCTTTCTTTTGCTTTTATTTCATTCATTGTATTAGGTGTTCATTTTTTTGGTTACAATGTTTAACATGATTATGGGTTTCTAAATCCATATTAGGTATTGTTCTTAAATTGTTTCGTTGAAATTTATTCTTGTTGAATTCAATACATCTATGAATGTTTATGATAAGTGATATGCTTATACTTAATAATAAATAGAGAGTGAATCAAGTTACATGAGTTAAGGTGTATAATAAGAGTTGGTAGTTTAATAGACCTACAGTTATCAGATTAATTATCAATTAAAGAGAACTTAATTATGAAATTAATTATCCTTAGGATTAATTCAAATCTAATTGAATAGTTAGGAGTAGTTTTGTTAATCAAGAGATTGCAATTATATGAATATCAAATTCAAATAGGGTCACTTGATTAAATCTCAAGAGAGGTCAATCAAAACTTTAGGATATCTAGGACCAAGAGTAAACTGAATCAATAAGATAAAGGGAAAACAAAACAAGATATAATAATTCCTATGTCTCAAACTTGTATCAAACTTTTTTTATCAGTAGCTCAATTCTTTTGCTTGTTTTGTTTTATTAGTTGTTTTAATTTTAATTATTATTTTAATTCAAATCAAGTTGTTAGGTGTCTATTAGTCCTCATGGTAATAATACCTTTGACACTATAAGTTGTGATCTGCATACTTACTGTATTAAAAGTTTATATTATAAAATTATTGATAAGTTTTTGACACCATTATCAAGGATAAATTTTGCATCTTATACAATTTGAATTCCTTTGATTTAAGGAATGTAATACTTTCCTATAGAGTATAGGTGCCTGAACATTAAAAAATAGATAAAAGAAAAAAAGAAGTTTGTAAGCAAAGTAGAAGACACATCAACTCTAGACGTCACAAAGTAAGAAAGAAAGATTTGAAGAGCTAAACACCAAACCATAGAGAGAATGATGGCAGAGGAAAGAAAATAAGGAGAGTAACAAAGGACCCCAATAAATTTTATAAGGCCAAGGTTTAGTCAATCATCAAGGAATTACACGACCATTAGTGCAAGTAAATACATTCGAGATCAAACCAACATTATTAAACATGCTATAAACCAATGTAAATAAGGATCCTATTGCTTATCTGGCCAATTTCTTAGAAATTTGTGATACATTTTAGTTTAGTGGGTTATCAGAAGATGTAGCCAAGATGAGGCTCTTCCCTTTTACAGTTAAGGATAGAGCTAAAGCGTGGTTTAATTCACTCAACCCAGTGAACATTACAAAAAGGGAGCAACTGGAGCAAGCCTTCTTGGCAAAGTACTTTCCTTTGATAAAGACAACAAAGCTCATAAAGGAAATTAAAAATTTATAGCAAAACAAATGGGAGTCATTATATGAAGTATGGGAACAATTTAAGGAGTTACAAAGGAGCTATCTGCATCGCAACTTGCTAAAGGAGTTCCTTTGGAAAATGTTTTACAATGGAGTTAATCCACTGATATGAGGCACCATTGATGCAATAAGTGGTATCTCATTAATGAGGAAAATAGTTGATGTGGCACATAATCTATTAAAGAAATGGTAAATAATAGCTTTCTTTAGACATCAAAATGAAGTAGACGGCAGTCAACCTTCCCAGATCCAAAACGAATGATTGCTATAGATTACATGACAACATTGCAAACTAAGGTTAGTAACCTAACTAAGCACTTAAATAGCCTGAAAGCCATTTCTTCCTCTCCACTCAAAACAATTCAATACAGATACGAGCTATATGGATAAGAGAGCCATATCACAACTTATTATTTCTTGCTAGAACGTGTAACAACTCAACTTCATGGGAGCACAACTTGGGCCGGGAGGTAATAATCCTTACTTAAACATGTAGAATCATGGGTGGTATAACCATTCAAATTTCTTTTAGCCTAACAATACAGGAACTCAAGTGAGAACTAAAGGCCCAATAGGATTTTAGCAAGAAAAGTTTGGTTCATTGAAATCGTAAATGGACAAGTTAATGGTTTTGTTGAATTCTAAGTTCATAAGCTAAGATGAGACACAAAAAAGGTTGGAAGTGAAAATTGATCAAATAAAAAAGAATGATGGCCAGTTATCCAATTCATCATTTACGTAAAGTGTGGGGAGCCTTCCAAGCAATCCAGAAGAAAATCTAAGGGAGCAACTTAATGCTATCACATTTAAGAGTTGGAAAGAGCCAATATAAAAGCAAGCTAAACCTTACCTTATAGAAGAACAAGAGAAGAAGAAAAAGGATGATGTTAAGAATAGGGATCCTCTCTATGTTCCTCCTCAATATCCACTAAAAATTCCATTCCCACAAAGACTTCATAAGAATAAACTACATGCACAATTTTCAAAGTTTATAGAAAAGTTGAAGACATTGCAAATTAACTTGTCCTTTATGGAGGTTTAGAATAAATTTCTAAGTATGCAAAAATTCTCAAAGACATCTTATCAAGTAAGCAGACTTAGGATGACAATGAGATAGTATCCAATACAAAAAGTTATAGCTCCATAATTACCAACCACATGCCTTTAAAGTTGAAAGATCCAGGGAGTTTTACTGTACGTTATGTAGTTAGTAATTTAGAATTTTCTAAATAGTTATGTGACTTAGGTGCAAGTATTAGTTTTATTCCTTTTTCAATTTTTAGGAAATTGGAGTAGGAGATGTGAAGCCAACTCTCATGCTTATTTAGTTGGGGGATTAATTGATAAAGAAATCATTTGATGTGGTGGGTGATGTACCTACAAAAATGGACAATTTTATTATTCCTGTGGATTTTTTTCATGTAAGACTTTGAAAAGAATCGAAGCTACTCTTTAATTTTTGGTTGAACCTTTTTGAACACTAGAAGAGCTTTGGTAGATGTCTATGGAGGCAACCTCATCCTTCAAATCGGTGATGAACAAGTAGAATTCAATATGAATCAGTTACTAAAGGATCTGATGAAGTGCAACTCATTCATGATAATTGATGTAGTTGAATTTTTAAAGGAGGAAGAGGTGGAGCCAAATTTGGAAACTATTAACAAAGTATCGAGCGCCACTTTAAGTAAAAATAATTTTTGCCTCCCAAAATACAAACTGTTTTATTCAACTGGAGATTTAGGGAGTTTCATTATTCCTTATGCTATTGATAGTTTGTTACTGAAAAGGCCATTACTGAACTTACTTGTTTTTTTTTTGTAAAACCTCGAACTTTTCCTTTCATTGAATATAATTTTTTATTTTCAGTGAATAGTGTTTTCAAACGAATAGTGAATTTAGGTGAAGAGCAATTTCTGGAGGACTCAATCCTGAAACATTGAAGAATATCCAAAATAAGTTTTAGAGTTTAATGATACTAAAATGGATCAAAAATAACTCCAATTAGATGGATTTCGAGAGTTCTAAAAGTTTAGGACTAAAATTTCCTTTTTGGAAAACAATGGATATTGAAGATTTTAATTCCATTTGAAGTTTTTTAAAAGCATCCAATCAATAAGTATTGGCTCTAATTAGAGTATTTCTTGTCCAATTTGGTAATATGACAGTTACTAAATATTTTAAAATTTTAATTAGATTAGTTGGTGAATTAAATTCATTAAACAACCAACTTTGTCCTTTTTTTATACAATGATGTGAGTGTATTAGTGAGTCACTCTTAATAACCAACTAAAGACTTTATTAAGTGTTAAATAACATTAATTAAAAGGATGGTGAGTCATTAGAGATAACAACAAAAAAGTGACATGGGTGAAGCATTAAAGAGTATAAAAAGAAAGAATTAAGACATAAGTTGCTTCATTTGCTGAGTTAACGTGAGAGTAGCCGTGAGAGAGAAAAAAGTGACAAAAAAGAGAGAGGTCAAGGAGAAACATAGGCCAAGTAGAAGAGGAAGAAGAGACAGCCAGTTTTTTATGTATTTGGAGTGGGATTTGGAGAAATCTTGTTCAAGTCTAAATGTTTATACATTTACCCAAGAGATTGAAGGAAAAAGTGGTAAGTTTTCCTAGCTTAAAATACTAGTTTTGTGGGGGTATCAAGGGTGGTTTTTAACTTGCCATGGAGTAGAGAGTTGAAATCAAGAAAGTAAACCAAAAAATCAAGTTTGAAACAATTGGTTAAGGTTAGCATTTTATGATTAGGGTTTTAATATGAAATGATCCAAAATTTATTTTGATTTTACATGATGGTCATAGCATGATTTTGATGCTAATGAAGTAAAAAAATGAAAAAGAATTGATTTGGAATTGGATTTGGTTAAGTTCAGCCAAGGGTGTATGATTATGTAATAATTCATTAAGGGAATTTTATGGCTTAAATGTGTGTATTAGAATGTCATGGAAGTGACTATGGAATGGTTTTAAGTGTTAGAAATCAAATGGAATTGAATTGGAAAAGTTTAATGTGAAATATGTTAAGTTTAACCTTAAGGACATTTTTGGTATAAAAGTATGGTTATAATGGAATGACAATGTGAATGTGATTAAGGATGGTCATTAAGAGTATTTGTGGCATTAGAATTGTTAAATGAAGTGTTATGTTATTATTTGGAAAAAAACTTAGTATATCGGGTTTATGTGGAAAGTAATGAAGTTAAAATGGTTTATGATGTTTTTGGATGAAGCTTGACATGGATTTTAGGTGTATGGTGTTGAAAACTTGGACAGAAAATGAAATGACAATATCTGTTCGTATGGTTGCTGTCTTTGGTTTTTGGAGACAGAACGGAATAGAAATTTGGAGACGAAACGGAACAAAAACTAGAGACAGTGAGCTGTTTGGTTGTGGTGGACAGAACAGAAAAAACTGTCTCTGTCTCGAGGAAAGAATGTGTTTAGTTGCAGTGGACAAAGCAAAAAAATTGTGCCAATGACGAAAATGTCCCTAGTCCTTAACATGATTAAAAATATGTAATTCATCTATAAGTTTATTACGGATGATTTGTTTTAGTTAAAAAATTAACAAATAATAATAATAACCCCTGATTAGAAATCATACTTGGTTTTTTGAATTAGGGTAAGCCTTGATGAGCGAAAGAAGCATTGGTAGCAATTCTCATATGTGAAGCAAAGCAAATATATTGTAATACATTTTAATGTTAATATGGGTTTTGGATTTTGGGTGTTGATTTTTGTTTTTTGGTTTCAAGAGATTCAACAATCAGTTCTTTTCAATAATCAGTTCTTTGTTCAAGATGATGATGAGGTTGGTAGCTTGGGTTTGTTTGTTGAATCTTCTAAAACAACAATATGGCTATAAGATACAATTGATATGAATCAAATTGTAACATCTTTAGTAGAGGTGATGTTTTTCTTTCTCTTATCCGAATTTTGTACCTCTAATTACTTCCATAATACATTATACAATGATTAACAGAAGCAATTTATAGATATATTTATGTATCTTCAACATCTTTACAGTGAATTTCAAAGATAATATGACTACCTACTGGTTGGAACAACACCATAAACACAACACAAATATATATACTTCACACAACAACAGGCATCATCCAATGCAAAAACAATCAGATTCAAAATATACTTCACACAACAGAAAAATATATACTTCACACAATAGAAGGCATAATCCAATTCAGAAACAATGAGATTCAATATATACTTCACACAACACAAACAGAAAAAACATGATAGCATAATGCACATTCAATTCAGAACAACATACATACCTGTGAAAAGAAAGAAGCAGCACTTGGATACAATCATAAAAACAATGCAACCTATCACCGATCAACAACCACCCAGGATTCCTACACAGAAACAAAGAAACAAGTTTAAAGTTTAGATAGGAAATGAGCGAATGATCCAAAACCCAGCAAATTTTCCTAAAAAAAGGCCTCAACATTCTAGTATAAGAGCAAAAAACAACCGAACACCCAACATGACGAAGAGCTATAACCGAAATCCACATGTTCCCATTCAGGATCTGCAAACCCCACTATGGCCAAAGGTCTCCATAGATGACAAATCCACATATACAAACAACCAAACAACTAGAGAAATGGAACAATGTTGGAGGTAGAGACATTGTTCGTCATTGTTCAGCAAATAACCAAAACTTACCAGTGGAAGAAGAGACCTTGCATGCCTCCAATAGTGGCCCAGCTTGCGATAGAGAAGCATTGAGAGAAACCCAAGCATGAAAGAGAGGAGTGAATCTGGAAGATGCGAAGGAGGGTGTGCGAGAGAGAAAGAATCACGAAATATCAGAGTGGAGGGGTAAGAGCGTCAGTCTTTGTTCCGGAGATAAGGATAGAGTGTTTTGTCCTTCGATTTTCGAAGGGACAAAATTTTTTTTCCCTGTCCTCTGGAGACAGGGGACAAAAACGTAGGGACATCAACCAAACAACTAAGTGGCACAAGAATATTTTGTTTTGTCAACTGTCCCCACTCACGGGGACAGTAACCATACACGGGGTATAGGTATGTGTGGTGAGGACAATTTGGCCTTAAGAGGAAATGTAGTTGTTGGCGTGAGTTATTGAAGTTTGATTATGGTTATCGTTAACCAATTGGGCGAGATAGTGTTTTGAAGAAATTGATAAGCTAGAATGGGTAAAGGATGGTTTTTAAGTAATTTTTGAAATTAGATATTGAAACGGAGAATAATAGGTTAACTTACGGAAGCAAGAGAAAATACAATTAGCCTATGTGTTACACAATTAAATACTAATCTCGAATTTGGTTAAACCAAATATATAGTGGTTAACTAGTTGTGGGTAAATGATGTAGAACTAGCTCTGTAACTACAGATGTATAGTGGTAATCTAGTACAGGTAAGCGATGTAGAACCAACCATAACTAGTAGTTAACTAGACACAGATAAGTGATACAAAACTAGCTTCATGACCTTATGCCTAATGATACCATGTGGCAAAGAAGTTAGTGGTGGGCTATGTCGTGCAAGAAGTTCATGACAATAACAATGCCATCACTATTTACTTTAAAAGTAACTTACGAAATTTGATTTTAGAAAGCATATATGTTTTATATTGGTGTTGTATTATAAGAAACGAAATGAAATTGTGTTAGGAGGTTCAAATTGTTAAATATAGTTCGCATAGAAAGGTTAACACTCACCGAGCTCATTTAGCTCTTACTTAACTTTTTGTTATCAAAATAACACCTCCCAGTTCAATGCTTAGGGGCTTCAATAGTAGGGACTCCACCTCGTAAGTAGTCAACTTTGTCACGTATTACTAAATAGGAATTTTGCCTTGTAAATATTTTTGGAAACTATTGCCTATCTTTGAACATGTTTTGGAATGTATATTTGTGTAAGAATGGATTTATATAAAGGTTTTTTAATGAAATGCATGAATATGTTTTAGTTTTTAAAAATCAATTGATTTGATTGTTGAGATTTCTTGTGAGTATATTTGAAGTACCAAATTTATAGTGGAGACTTTAATGTGAATATAGAAGTGTTTTAAACTTTTATAAGAACTTTGAAAATTTTGGGAATGTCAAAGTGCAGTTATTATGATGTCGAAATTTTTAATAAAATGTTTTAAAAAACTCCATTGCTTATATTTATGAATTTTGAGTTAAAAGCTTTTCGATAAAAAGAGCATTAAGCTTAGCTCTAAGGGAACTTTCCATTTAGATCAGATATCGACTGCAAGGTCATCGCAGGGTACTAAGTAGTTCACCTAGTTGTTTTAGGAGAGGAGCTTGTCATTTTTAATTTTATCAATTATGTTCTTCTTATTTACATGCTACTAAACTGCCTTATGGAGGAAAGGGTGGAAGAAAGCACTTATTATAGACCCAGGTTGGAGGTAGAAGATAGAGTACGTCAAGCTAATGATGTTAAACAAGGGCTATTTAGGAGGCAACCTAAGAATTAGGATAGTTCTTTATTTTCTTTTTATTTTTTTGGTGCTTTTTTTATTTTTATATTTTATGTTTATTTTGTAGCAAGTGCATTGATGGATCTTTATGGTGTAGAGTGTCTCTAAATTCTATCACATGTACAATAACCGCCTCAATCTCTATAAGTCTTCTTACTCTAATTTTTTCATTATTGTTATTTATTTTTATTTGTATTTTTTTTTGCTCACATTGAGAATAATGTGTTGTTCAAGTGTAGGGAAGAGGATGCTTTGACATGTCATTTGTATGTGATTTGGCATTTTCATTATGTTAGTTTTGGTTATATTGGCGTTGTGTGAGCATTTTGATGCATAGTGGCATTGCATGAGCATTCTGATGCATGATGTATGCATTGTGTGAATGTGTCAATGGCATGAATTAAATGAAATTAGTTTAGCTTAGAACATGGTTATTTAAATTGTAAAGGCATAGTAACTTGTGAATTTTGTTTTAGGTATCTTTGGGATAAATATGCATGTTAATTAGGATATGACACTGATTCTTTCAAATTAGGAAATTTTTTAATCCATTTATAATTACACTCATTTAAATTGGTTGGCATCATTAGTAACCTTTCATAAGAGTGAATGACTAAGAAGAAATGTAGGCTAAGAAATTAAATGAAAAAAATGTCAAATAAAATTACCATTATGTTGGCCCTTTTAAAGAAAATTAGGTTAAGAATAGAGCTGGTAACCAGTTTATAGTTAAGTAATCGAGGCATTCACGACAAAATGTTTATCTTCATGTTAAAAGACTATAATGACACTCCAATCAAGCTAAATGTATAATGTGATCTAGTTGTGTAACCGAGGGATACTCAAGACAAAGTGATTTCCTTTGTGTCAAAAGATTAGCGTATCATTAAAGATAAATTTAAAAATGGTGCTTATGATAAATAAAACCTATCAATCTTTTAAAAATAGCAAGAATTTTCATGAAAGGTTACTTAATGATATTTTGCCTTTTTAATTGATCAATAATAATAAATGCATGCTTACAAGTGCCATAGGTGTATGATTTTGATTGATATGTTTATTAAAATCAAAGCATTTAAACATGAAAGAAATAAGTTAGTATGCCGAAACTTTTTGAATGATTGATGTTTGAGGTTAAGTTAATTCCATAAGATTTGATGTCATTGTACCATTATTCCATGTTATATGATTTTGTGTTTTTAGTTTTTCTTAAGTAAAAGCAAAGCTTTAAGCATGGGAATGTTGATATGTGTAGATTATAAAATGTTTTTAGGTGTTTTGGTGTGTTTTAAAGTGTTTTCTTAGATAATAATTATGTGTTTAGGACTTAGAATAGTGTTTTTAAGTGTTTCAATTATTTGAGTTGTTTAGAGCAATAATTTGACCTCAGTTTGATGTGCTTGTGAGTGTATGGAAACAGGACATTAACGAAAAGAGAAGAATTGGAAGAATGAAATAATGCAAGTTATGATCATGACCAAAGTGACAGAGAGCAATTTCCAGCAAATTTTAGCTTTTCCAGCTTGTGAGTATTTTTGTACTTTTGACGTTCCGCCGTTATTTTTGAAACTAAATTAAGTAAGAAACCCTAGAAAGGACCTTAGAATCCTCAAGAAGTTTATAAGAATAAGAAAAATAAGAAAAAATGGTAGTAACCACCATATCAATAAAAGATCAAGAGGAGACATCAAAAGAGCTTTAGAGAATTCCAAATTTCTAGATGAAGACTCCAACTTGTTTTTCTTTCTTTTCCCTTTATTTACTTCATTTTCTTGGATGTTTATTTGGATTGCTAAGATGTTTGACATGATTATGGGTTTCTATATCCATATTTCTCAAATTTTTGTTGAAATTTAATTTTTTAATTCGATACATCTATGAATGTTTGTGATAATTGTTATGCTTAAACTTTGTAATAAATAGAGAGAGTGAATCAAGTTATATATGTTAAGGTGAAAGATGAGAGTTGGTAGATTAATAGACCTGTAATCATCAGATTACTTAACAATTAAAGCTAGATATTAATTGTGAAATTAATTACCCTTAGGGTTGATTGAGATATAATTAAATAGTTAGGGGTAATTTTATGAATTGAGATTACAATTCTACAAGTATCACGTTCAATTAGGTTT
Organism: Erythroxylum echinodendron; assembly: GCA_027575705.1. Classification (NCBI taxonomy): domain Eukaryota; kingdom Viridiplantae; phylum Streptophyta; class Magnoliopsida; order Malpighiales; family Erythroxylaceae; genus Erythroxylum; species Erythroxylum echinodendron. The sequence continues at coordinate 3,996,190 of JANZXR010000009.1, forward strand.
ACTTAACTAGATCTCAAGAGAGGGTAATAAAAAATTTAGGATATCTAAGTTTAAGCATAAATTGAATCAACAAGATAAAGGGAAAACAAAATAAGGATAGACTAATTCCTAAGTCTTAAACTTTGATTAAACTTATTTTATTGAAAAATTAATTCTTTACTTGTTTCGTTTTATTATTTTTTAATTTCAATTATTTTTTAATTCAAATCAATCTTTAGTACCTTAGACAAATTTATATTCATGTTTTTAGGTGTCTATTAGTCCATGTGGGAACTATATCTTTGATACTAGGAGTTGTGATTCGTATACTTACGGTGTTGAAAGTTTTCATTATAAAACTTATCATTAGGGATCCAAGATAAAGGGCTAGAATAAAGTTGAAGGAAGGAAATGGAAGAATAAAAAAATAAAAAAGATACATAAAAAAATGTGTGGAAATCCTAGTGGGAAAGGAGTATAGGAATCGAGGATTCGAGGAGAAAGAGGAGAAAGGAATAAAGTGACTCAAGAGAAGAAGAAGGTCTTTGAATAGAAACTAGAAGACTTAACACTAGAAGCTGGTATGGGGAAATAAAAACACTAGAGAAAAAACTCAAGATCATAAGGAACAAAAGCACAAGAAAAGTAAGCAACAACATAAAGAAATGGAGAAGAAAATAGAAAATATAGAGAAAGAATAAAGAAGACAAGAACCAAATGGGCAACTTTGATAAAACATAAACAAAAGGTCAACAAACCACTATGTAGAGCATGCAATGCTTACACAAAATATAGAGCTTCAGTCAATAGATAAGAAGCATTAAAGGATATGGATGTGTTACGAAGCTATTAGATAGCTTCATATACAATTAAAAGTAAATTTTTGTCTTAGACTCGTACGATTAAAACTATTATAGAAAAGAATTTTTAATTTCAATTTTGATATAAAAATCTTCTGTTAGAAATTTTAGAAACAAAGCCATCTTAAATTAGTTCTATTAAAATCATTCATGATAAGTACCTTTATGAAGTCATTTCCTTATAATAACACTTTATATAGTAAATAATTATATGGAAAGAACTTATCAAGCAAGTAGATAATTTTGTCTCTTCATATTAAAAAAGACAAAGCACACTATTAAGTTAATATTTCTCTTTTTTAGCATAGATATGATACATTATTTGATTAATTGCTATGAATTTTACTAAAATTTTCATACAACATTTGTAATTTTGATAGAAAAATTTATAGAGAAATTTTGATTTTTAATTTATATGAGATTTCAAAATTTTAAAATTGAACTATAATGATGTCATGTGAAATATCACAAGACATAATAATGGATGAGTGAATTTATCATATTTGATATGCGTTAAACAAATTTCATCCTGCGAAATCTTGTTAAATATTGTTACTGTATTATATAAATGAAAATTTCATAGTAGAATTAGTAAGATATGACAATTTGGAAGGAATATAATATCCATTTACTTAAAATGACGTAGTTTATATAGTAATAACTTATATTAAAGTAAACATACTTTGTTGTAACTTATATTAAAGCAAACATATTTTGTTTTCTTCTTTAAAGCAACTTTCCTATATTCAAAATAATGTAATTTTTAATAATTCATACAAACTAAAATAACATTGTTTAATTGCAATCCTTTATCCTTTATTAACAAAACAATTATTTTATCACTCCACCTTTGCAACTCTATCCATCAATCATATTTTAACTTTTTACAAATTTGACTAGATGAATAGTGATGCTCTATAATTCCAATTTAATAAATAGAAATAGTACTAATAATAGATATGGTAGTTCACACCAATCAAAAGGAATCTTTTTTACTTTTTCTACTTTCCACTCGGCCTCTTGTCCCATAACCCTTAATTTCCCTCATTAATCCCTTGTTTGCCTTAAAAAAACTATTCATCTTCATTATTAGTAAGAAAGTTGCCTCCACAGTCACAGACAATTATGTTATAGGAGTTGTCCCTTTTTGAATAGAATTCTTTTATTTTAATGATCTTTTCTCCAAAGATTACATTTTCACTTCATTCATGGTTTTTATTTTCTTTCATTTTTTATTTTTTGTAATTTGTTGGATTCGATTAATTGTTGTATGAAAATAAAATAAAAAAGAAACTATATATGAATTCTTATATTATAACTTTGATTCATTATAAGCTTGTTATATAAATGAGTAATTGGAAAAGGACTTCCACGTACTCTTTTCACTATATAGTTAATTTAGAGTTTTTTTCCTTTTAATAATAAGAAAATTTTGTTACAGTATTTTGAATAAAAATTATAAAATTATTAAAGTTGATGCCTTTATTCCATTCAAGTTCTTATAGAAAAGATGATTAGTGGCAAGAAGACTTCTTCTATCATAATAAGTGTAAAAGGCTTAAGATAGTTCATCTTTGCATTTTCTCCTCCTATTGAATGATGTTTATATAACATTAGTAATAAATATTACGTAACCTCTAAAAATCTTTATAAACATGTCTAATCTTAAAAGCGTAACAAGTAAAAGCTGCTTATTTGTATAGGGGAAGCAAGAATGACTGAGCAATTATACCCATCCATAAGTCTTAAAGGGAGACAACTCTACACAAATACCTAAGATAACATATAAGAACCAAAAGATTCTTGTTTTAGGGTTGTTAAACCCTCTTCTTTTTGAAGTAGAGAAGAATTAGTGGCTTAATGAATAGATTCCCTTATTATATATGAAGACTTTAGTTGATAATATATATTCTTAACAACTTGCATATTTATCTAAGCTCACGCGTATCTCTCTCTTTTCACTTGATAAATTATATTGAAAAAAATCTTTAAGAGGTTTCACTGGATGGGTTAACATAATTACTTAGGACATGCAAAAATCAAATGATCATATTTCCATCAATCCAAGGAGAATGGTTACTTTGATATTGTTTTCAACCAAACCATAAACAAATGCTATTAGCCAAGAAGATATAGAAGCTACTCACTAGCTAGAAATCCTTATGGGTACAATAGATGAATATAGAATAATTTAAAGAGGAAAGTTTTTAAAAAATCTAACCAAGATTAGGCACATCATGGACTCTTTACCAGATCCTCAAATTAAGATGTTATATGAGCAATATAATGAAGAACATAATGATGAATGAAAAACCACTTGGTTTAATTTGATAATTAGTATATTCAAAGTCCCTTTACAAACTTTCTAGCTTTCAAATGCATTTTATCTAATGATGTAAGATTCAAGGTGATTACTCAAGGAAGCAACTATAGTTATAGACTTTAAAGATTCTTAAATTACATAAATAACTTACCTATGTAAAATCAAAATTTTGAACCTAAAAATGCTACTTTATAGACAAGAGAAAAATGATGAATTTCAACTAAGATATCTTACATGTATTTATTCCTAACAATTTTCTAGAAGCTCTCTTCTACTCAGATATCTTGGTTTAGGTACAGTCTCTATAAAGCTTTCATTGTGCTATTGTTAACTGCATATAAAAAGTTAGACATAATGGAGTAATACAAGGGAACTCCTTCCTCAGCCTAAGCTACAAGTTTTATGACCAAGGTGGTGGATCTCTAAATCGTATTTTCTTTAAATGAATATTTTCCAAATATTTATAGATAAAAATTCATTACTTATGCAATAAATTGATAGGACGATAAATGGAAAAATATTTTGGAGTGGGCAAAGAGTAAGCTACCATAATAAATAAGACCTTGGTATCTTCATGTTGAATTTTTTTTAATTTAAAGAATAATATTGATCATAGCAATAGCTAAGTTATAAGGGAATGATCTCATACATCTTCAGTGAAAACAAAAAAACTAGCTACTTACAAAGACCATTTGTTTTTCATACTAGTTGAGTGTGATGTTACTACCCCTAGTTAAGAAGATTTCCTTTACATAGTGAAAAATTCTTTGTTGGAAGTCTGATCTTCCTATTTTTAAGCTTTTGAATGTTTTGGAATTCTTTTCATTCCATATCCAATATACTAGGCAAACATATATATGCCATTTAAAGCATTTTTCAAGTCATCCTTCCTCATTCTTGGAGGCTTCAAGATGCATAGTGTTAGATGCTACCACGTTAAAGGTGGTTTAGGGGCTGCACATCTTTCCAACATGCTTCTCCAAGATGGATTTGAGTAGCTACAATCAAATAACAAATAATCAACTATTTATATTCCCCCTTTCTCACAATTTGCACCTGTTGTCAATAATGGAGTTAGTTAACATGTGATGCCTGTCTAGTGTAGGTAGTTTCCCTTTCAAAGCTAACCAGACTGTGTAGGACATCTTAGGGGGAAGCAAGGAAATCCATACTAAGTTATGCCATGGAATGACGTTGCCTTTGGGCTTGAGCAAATTTTTTGAAGAGTTGCCTGTGAATACACCAATGGAATCCAATTTCCATTTTATTTTGTCTTCTATGGAAGGGTTACAATTTGGAAAGAAAGAAACATAAAAACCTTTTAAAATGAAATAAAAGACATGTAAGCATTTAATCTCAACACACTCATTTAAATAAGATAGACTATTCTTTTCAAAGGCATCTCTAATTAGATTAGTCTAATTAAACATGACTATTAGGTGAAATAAATTGCTAGTCTCTTGAGTCATTTCTTAGTTATTCATAACTTGTTTTATAACCCAAGATTTGATCTGCTTGGAGATAGCTCAAGGTTGTTTGTACATTTGCTTTTTTTTGGCTTTGGTTGTTTCGTATTACCATAATTTACTTCTCACTCTCAATTGTACTATTTATATATTTTTTTTCAACTTTTGACAAAAGTTGTTGCTTTAGACATTATATTTTCTTGAGATGGGAAAAAAACAATTTTAACAATGGCCAAGGTATATAGTGAAATGGTTTGTTTAATTTATAGTTAAATGTAGGTATCCCATAACTTGTTACATGAGAAGGGATATACGTGATGTTTAACTGAACATATCTCTAAGTAGCATCAAATAGCAATAAATATACAAAAATTTTAAATTCTAGTTTACGTACAATAATAAAATGCATATGTTGGCGGTCACCAAATATTAATAATTGCATTGAAATCATTCCATATATTGGTACGGGGGAGATGGATGTGCTTGTTCAGTTGGTCTGTATCAACATTGGCTTTCAATGAAGTAATACTTAGTAAAGCCGATAAGTGGTGTCTTTGCCATTGAACTCCCCATGAATTTAGAATACAAAATATGTTAACAGTGTTCAATTTTTTACTAATTCTTGTGATAGTTTTGATAGAAACAATAGATAATTAACATAATTCTCAGTATAATATTTATAAATGTTATTGAGCAATATAAAAATAGTTTCTAATGTATAAAACTATAGAACTATTGTATGCAGCTCTTAATTGTTAATCATGGTAAGCAGAAGACAGTTTTAATTTATATTGTGTCTACTTAGTTCATAGATAGATATAAATTTTACGTTAGAAGTCAATTTTATCCTTTATATAAATATTACATATATTATTATACACTAATTTTCTTCTTCAGTCCATATAATGATGTTAATCTGTCAATATAATAAAACAGCTAGTTGGAACGGTTAGTATAGTAGCTAATCCCATGCTGGTTGCTTCTCCGTGTACGTAGGGACCTATTAGCTGTGTTTCACAGCCTGGCAGACTGCAACCAGTGCTACGTACAGATGAATGCTACTGTAAACAGAAACTAAAAGGAAGTTCCCATGATATCTGCGTGTCCATGGACTCATTCAGGAAGAATACCGGTGACTCAGTATCTAGACATTCCTGTCACGTTTGTATTCTTGAATCAGTGGGAATATTAAAACATTTAAAGTAACATTTACATTAAATTATTACTTCTATAAAAAAAAAAGATAAATCTTAAAACATTTAAAGTAACATTTACATTAAATTTATTTAGAAGATCAATCTTATAACTGGTAAGTCACCCTTTTCTAATTTGGAATGGACTATCATAGTTATGCAAAAGATTGAATCTCTTTTTTAATTTTTTTTCTTTCAAATATGTACTCAACTCCATTCAATATGCACTACAGCAAAAAGTACTTTAGGCAACATTAAATTTGTAACATTTTAAAATGTTTGCTTAAAACTAATATAATGTAACAATTTTGAAAGCATGACCTTTAATAACATTAATAGGCAACGACAATAGTAATTTGTTGTCATATATGTAAAAGGGCAATAAAATTAAAATGTTTTTATAAAATTTTATATAAGCAACAATTAAATCTGTTATGACATTAAATAATAATTAAGGGTGGCAATAAGTAGCCTTTGACTCAGACCCATTTAAATTTTGTATTTGAGCTCAAGCCTGACCTGAGATTTCTGACTTGAGCCCAAACATAATCAAGCCTAACCAAACTGGATTAAATACATTACTTATTTTTTTTAAAATAAAACTAATTTCATTTTTTAAAAATTTTAAACTTCAAATTAGGTTGGACAAGATAGTCCAAGCTCGACCTAAAACCTAAAAATATTGAAAAAGTAAACAAAGCCTGAAATATGATCAATTAGAGCCTCGTTGGACCAAATTAGAATGAAATGGGCAAACTTTGTCACAACTAACAATAATTAAACTATTATTATTTTAAATTATAT
>JANZXR010000009.1:4002914-4045182 GCA_027575705.1 Erythroxylum echinodendron
AAAACAAAGAAATAGTTTTATGCATATGTTATACCCTTTATAATATTTTAGGGAGAAAAAGAGACATATATTATAAGACTTATGAGGGGATTATAACATTAATTACAAGAAACAAAGGTTAAAGTTAAATATAATTTTCTGAGTGCCATGACAACATCACCATCTCCAATTGTCAGCCCTCTGTCCTTGTCGACTACATGCTTGTCTTCTTCTCTGGTAACCCCCAATTGTCGGAGAACAACACACCCTTAAGTTTAGCAAGGCATCTCTCGCTTCTCTTTATGATTTGATTCATGATTTGTGATGATGCATATGTCGTGCTTGGGGTTTTAGTGATTGTTTCGACTTGTTTGCTCATCCATCTAATTGTTGGAGGTTTTGATTATGCTTTAGATGAAATTAGGAGCTTTATTATTAACTCATTAATTTTAAAAATCACTATTAGGAATTTGGGAATTCCATTTGGATCTCATAGATCTTTATTATATCTACTTGCTGCTATGACTCCCCTGTATCTACTTTGTTGCATCTTACACATAGTTAAAATCAAAGACTTGGAAAACACCATTGCTACTACTCTTTTCTATCCACTAGAGGCATTTATTCTAGTAGCTAAAGCTAAACTCAATACATAACTGTAGTTCTTTGTATGAAAACCAACAATCAGAAAATGGTAAAGATGATGATTATGTAACAGTGGCTCTGCTAAACATTTTTTGTTCTTCTTAAGTAGATGATGGTAGTATTATTGAATCAAGTTCTTGTAGTGGTTCATATCATGCTTTAAGGTAATAGATTACTCTCATTACTTATTTTAATTTTACAGAAACCATGTTTTTTCTACTCCTACTTTTATAAACTGATCCTTAGTCACATCATTGCTTTATCCTTTTGGAGTATCTAATGAATCCTTTTTTTTTATTAATTATTGTTCCTATTTCCTTAATAATCAGGATACATAAATGCTTTATATTTGAGTTTCTAAAACTTGTTTTTATCATCAAGTTTGTGATGGCAATTTATATGTTTAGTAGTTGCGTCTATTCTTAATGAATGAAACCATTACTAATCTTTTTTGTAATTAAAATCCTTATAAAAATGAATTGGCATATTTTTGTCTCCTCCCATTTCTATGGCTTTCCGATTAAATTTTCATTCCTTTTTATGAGACTCTTCACAGTCTTGTGAGAGTTCATCATCTCTTCTTTCCTTTTTCTCTTATTAGGAAAGACACTCTTTAATAGATAAAAATAACAAATCTAGAAAGGTGAATAGATGCAAACCATAAACAACTTTAAACAATGAAGAACTAACCAAAGAAAATGGACTTTTATTATATACAAATTTAATGGAAGGAACCTAAATTCCTAATTCTCTATTTTATTTTCATAATATCTTAAAACAAAGTACGTAAGGTTCTACTTTATATGTTAATTTAGTCCATTTATCTGTGGATGGTCAATAATAAAAATAAAAGCTTAGTACTTAACATAAATCACGAAATATTGAAGAAGTAATGAAAGAACTTCACTTTTATATCACTAACAATGCTTTTAGGAACTTTATGTACATAAACCAATTTATCAAAAATCATAGAACCAATGTCAATCACGTTATCTATTTCAAAATGATCTATAAAATACATCATCTTAGTAAAACTATCATTCATAATATATATAGAATTCTTACCTATCATTGACTTCAGTAAATTGAAACAAAGTTCTTAGTAATATTAGCCTAATGTTAATTAAAAATAAGTAACGAATATGTAATCCCACGGTATAACCATAGATTTAACTTTTTCTAATAGTGATTCTTCTATCATATATTTATCCATATCATGTCATATATAATGAAAATATAATTATTCATATAAATATTTAAGGTCTTTTTCACACAAAAAGTCTCATTAAGCTTCCACTATATACTACGCTTATAAATACATCAAGCAAAGAACATATAAGTGTATATAATTTATTCTTACAAAATAGGTAAACATAATTTAGCATTCACTATGACATATAAGAAACACCCCCTTTCATATGTTAAAAATATAATAAGAAAATTGTAATCATTTTTATACAATTCATTAGCATGCTTAAAGTTAAAGCAACTTCACATTTGATGAAGTTAAGAAAACATAGCTCTAAGATCATTCATCATTTGCCATATTTTCTTTTGTTCATATTAATGATATATGTGAATGTTTTAATGAACTCCATTAATCAAGCATTTCATTTTTTAACACGCCTTGTACTTTCATGTGTTTCATTGATTAGTGATTCGTGTGTATCACAAAATTCTTACACCAAAGATAATGTTGCTATTCCTACAATGTTCACACAAATACAAACAATTTATTGTCATAAGTAGGTTAGCTTAAGCCTTCCCTTTATATTTCTCATCAAAATAGGCATTTACTCTTCTTCTTTAAGCTTAAGGCATCATATTCAATTTCAAAAGTAAAGTTGAAATTATTTGATGCAAGTGTAAGCGTTTTGCACAACCTTTCTTATATATGATTAAATTAATCACCTTAAATATTGTTCCATTGGAAACTTACACTTTCTTCATGATTTATTTATAGGTGCTACAATATAGATGATTCATTGACAAACCTTTTATAAAAACTAGCCAAACTATGAAAGCTTTTTACCTTAGTGACATATATTAATCTTAGTCAATCATTAAAAGCTTTCAATTTCTTATCATCAACCTCATTACTATATACATAAACTAGAAATATAAGAAACATAAATTTATCACTCTGACATTGCTTTTCTATGGTTTACATATGGGTTTGCTTTACTAAGAATATCAATTACATGCTTTACAAGTTCACTATTCTTATTTAGTCTCTTACTATACACTAATATATCACTAAATTAATATATAACAAATATGCCTACATATGAATATAAAATATGATTCATTAATCTCTTAAATGTACTAACGATAATAGTAAGACAAAATGGAATGATTAATTATATACAATTAATATTTGGTTTTTAAGGTTGTTTTACCCTTATAAAATTATATCATCTTAATATGATAATAGCTACTCTCTAAATCAATTTCAGAAAATATATATTATCCATGAATTTATAGAGCATAGTATCTTATTTATTTATAGGATCATAATATGTGTTATAGTATTATTGCTTTCCTTACAATTAACATACAATTTCCATGTCCCATCATTCTTATATTGTACCAGTCTAGCATTTCACAAGGATTCACACTCTCCTATGTACAAACATTAACTAGCCCATTTAGTTTTAAAACTCTTTTCTTTTTCTTATTATGATTGCTATTATAGGTAGGTTTATTAGGTAAGTTTGTACTAATTTATTTAATGTTCAATCCCTCTAATCTTTGTCAATCCACTATCAGTCTCCTTGAATTTATTTTTTAAAAATATAAATTATATTGAACTAGATGAGTTTCGTGGCTAAAAGATATTATAATCTATCCAAATCTAGAAATTCAATATTTCAAATCACATTATAATCCTTCTAACTATTTTTTATTCTGTTATAACCAATGTGCAGCTTCATATCCTAATTCATTACTCTCTTCATTATAATCACTTATTTTGAAAATGTCCTATCTTTAATGTTGTACTGTCTACTCTTTCTTTCATGCTACTCCATTAGCTTTATCCATTGAGTAAGATCCATCTGATTGCTAGCTCTATACTAATGTTAAGGTTGATATTATTGGTTACAACTATTTCTTTAACAAGGTATATTATGTTATGTAGCCACATATGGCAATCTTAGCATTAGTTTTAGAATAACTTGATGTTCTTCTATCTCTAAAGAGCAATACAAAAAATTAATGTTAATTTATATATGGTAATCTCAATTTTATCAGGGAATTTTCTCTTACTTGACCATTTTGTAACTCTCATCTAACATTTTTAAAGACAACTGATGTTTCATCTTATCTAGATTCCATTCCATATGATTGAGAATTATAGAAAACTAAAGAATAAGTGTGAATAATTTCAATTTCATGGTTTTAGAGTTTGCCACTGAGCTTTATTTTTTTTGGACTTTATCTAATGCTTTTAGTATCTTTTTAATAACTAACTATATGTTGAAGGAAGATCATAGAAGATTATATCCGTACAAAAGTAGTTTACACTAATTCACTTTAATAGTTGGTTCTTTAAATTATTGAAAACATGTTTTGTTAGTGAATTTAATTGAATTAAGCATCATCTCGATTATAATATCATTTTCTCCTAAGGTTGATATTATAAGGGGTAGAATATTTTGTAAAAAGTATAGTCCTCTATGTTAATAATTCCATTGATGTCCTATAATGATTTCTTTCAATTTTGCTGGATCTAACATTAAGTTCTTTAGCTTTTGCTTGATCAAACATTAAGTGCTTTAGTCTTCTCATATCTACACCTAATTCTAAAGAATCAATTGAATTCCAATTGACATATGAGAATCAAGTGTTAAGACCATTCCATATTATGTGATTTATTTGCATGTTAAATTTTTTTTCTCAAACTTAACAATTATTTGAAGGTCTATATGAGTGATTTGTTTGGTTTGATTTTACAAAAACTTGTGTTCCTTGAGATGTAAGATTGTTGATGCATGCCAAACACTCAACAAATTAGATTCTAACTTTACACAACTAAACTTACAGTAGTGTAGAGAAAGGATTGTATTCGCAGAGAGTGCATGACTAAGTTTTGCAATGAATTAATAACTATAATAAGGTTTGGGGCTTTGGATGAATCCAATTGATAAAATTATATTGTAGAAGACAAATTAAATTAAACAACAAAAATTTACTAAAAGTAATTAATGGCTTTAAGTTTAATTCACAGTTTAATCTCAACCATCACATGAAAATGCATAATTAATTACAACATTGCTCTCCGTCCTCTCTTTGAAACTATTAGCCATAGATAATCCCAATTTTCACTTAGATTGTAACAAATTAAAATAAGCTCTTTAATTATGTCTAACTATTAAATAACCTAGAATAACCTTTATAGATTTAGTGTGACATTTGTATTAATGATTAAGAAAACATGTTAATCTAAAAAATAATCATGCAAGCTTAGATTATTTAAATTATAAAATGTTATCCCTAATAATGCCCAATCATTCGTTTACCATAATAAAATTAGATAAACAACAAATACAAATTATAATCTTGATATGGCAAGAAAGCAATACAAGAATGATAAAAAAGGCCCTTTCTAAATTGTTTGTACATAATCCTAAACTTTAAACATAGAATAACATAATCAACTCCAAAAAAGAGACACTAAGATTGATAAATGCCCAAATATGCTCTCTAACTTCTATATCCCTTCTAAACTAGAAAGAGGAAGGTCAGCTGCTCATGGCTCTTCAAAGCATGCATCAAAGGTGAGGAGTGTAAATCCCTTGGTGTCTCTAATCTATCTCAACTTTAAATTTCCTCTTAATTATTATTTTATACTTAAAATAAGGGTGATGTGATTATATTCGATTTACTACAAAGGTGTGTAAGTGATAGTTTATGTTAATTTTCCATAATTCATGAAGATACACATATACAAATAGATAAATGATTAAGGTATAATACCATATAACTCTTTTGCGTAGGTGTGTAGGTTTCCACAAAGCTATGTAAGTCATGTACACAAGAGAATGATGTCTTTGAATTTGTACATATTTTTATACTTACACAGTCCTATTCATAGTCATATTAGTCACATACATGGGTGTGTAAGTTATATTAACTCAAATTGTCTCATTTTCACCCTAACTTATTTCCTTTAGCTCCACAAAGGAAAATAAGATCAAATATTAGTATAACTTCACCAAGGATGTGAATTTAGCTTATTGTGATTTCTTTGCTCCTCTAACTTGTAACTAAGCCAAAATAAGTATCTTAGATGCAACATAAACATTAATCAGTAAGAATTAAGGAATAAATAGATAATCAATTAAGAACTTATTAATTTCCTCCATACTTAGCTTTTGGTCATCCTTAGGCAAAACCAAATTAAAATAAAAAACACTTCCTTTTCAACCATATTTCCTAATAATAGATAGTCAGAAGAAAAGAGGAATAACTTTCAGAACCCATAGTAAAAATTGAACATTTAAGGTTTTCTTCATGATTAATCAACAACCATTTCCTTTAAAAATTGAACAATCTAGGGATAGACAAGTGTGTTTAAAAATAAAATAGGTACACTCAAACATCTTTCATGATTAAGAAATTCCATGACTTCACATATCTTTTCAGTTGTCCACCAGTAAAGGTTCATAAGCATAACAAGAATCAAAGTGCTTTTTAAGGTTACAATAAGGCAAAATGTTAAGGTGAGAAACATTTAGGGCATGTAGTTCAAAAGTCACAAAAACTAGTGAAGTAGGAAAAAAACTAAATAGAGTATTGAGTGAAAAAAATTAAAATCTAATTAAATCTAGTATCATTAACTATGATGAATACCAAAACTTTGTTCCACAGCTTAGATTCAAGCCCTCAGACTATGAAACAGACTAAGCATAAAGAAGCAGAAGAAATCACCCATAAGAATAATGATGGAAAATCGATGATAACCATAAGGAGAGACCATTCATAATAACTTGTCTTTTATTTATATGACAACCAAGTCATTTATTTGTTACAACTTTAAGAGAAAAATTAATATGAATTACTTGTAAAACAAATGATTTTTTTTGCTCGATAACTTCTTTTCTTATATATATATATATATATATTTCTTTATTCTTTTTCTCAAATATAAAGATAAAAAGAAACTTTATCAGTATTAGAGCTAATTGATAGGAAGTAAAGATCACTTTCCATCAATTATAACCAACCCATAAATATGAGTACTAGTAAGATATTTTATAAAGTTAAAAGCTTGTAATATGGTTAACAAAAAAAGAAAAGGCTAATAAAGCTTAAAGATGCTTAACAATAGGAAAAATTATGTCTTTAGGTAAGCTATTTGGCTGATGTAGCTTGCCAAATAAAGAATGCCTATCTCTTTTTCACGCTAATGCATGTGATAAATTTATGGGCTTAAATAGAAAATCAAGGAAAAGTTAGGAAGTACGTGTCAAGAAGGTCACACATTAAATAAAGACAATAAGGCTTATATGGATATGTCAATATAAATGGCTTAAAATCTCAATGGCTTATGTCTACCTATTAATCACTACTCTTCTAAAGGAAAAGTACATTAACCAACCACAAGAGTAAAAATACATGCCCATGTTTTCATGTATTTTTTTAATTATTTTAACTCTCTGATTATAACCATAAAGTCCTAGAAGTAATAGAAAAAGAGATAGTGGTTTTTCTATTAACAATATTCAAAACGAACTTAAAAAGACACATGAGAAGCAAGTTCCTATCCACTATATTTAAAGCTTATATTGTTCCCAGTGTAACATTAAATGTATGAGATGGAGCATTCAATAAAAACAAAAAAGCAAAGTTGTAAAGAAAACAAACAAACTCCCCTTGAGCGGCCTCTCAAGTAGTGCCTTTGTTTACTACCATTGGATCGACATCTTGTTTTCTTTGTCATGTAATATCATCTGGGTCTTCAAAGATCATCACTTCCATATTCTCCACTTGAAATCCTTCAAATTAAGTGATGACCATTCACCTTAAGTATCTTACTTGTTTTCAGACTCTTTATCTCTATTGCACTATATAGGAAAACATTAGACACCATAAAAGGACCGACCTAATGAGAATACAACTTTTCTAGAAATAATTTTAGTCTATAATGATAATGAAGTTATTTTTGACCAATAATCAAGCTTTTCTTTAAGATCATAATATCATAGAAAGTTTTAGTCTTTTCCTTGTACATCATTGCATTCTCATAGGAGTCATTTTGCATCTCTTCAAGCTCTTAAAGTTGCAGCTTTCTATACACTTCTACATCATCATAATTCATGTTGCAATAATTAGTAGCCCAATATGTCTTATTTTGTAGCTCCATAGGAATATGATATTTCTTTCTATACATCAGTCTATATGGGAACAAACCAATTGGTGTTTTATAGGCTATGTTATAAGCCTACATTGCATCTAATCTTAAGCCCCAATCTTTCCTATTAGGTTGAATTGTTTTCTCTAATATCGACTTGAATTCTCTATTGGAAACCTTAGCACGGCCACGTTTTTGGTGATGGTAGGAAGTGGAAACCTTATGTATGATATTTATTTTTTAAATAAAGCTCCATCACCCTATTACAAAAGTGCATTCCCCTATCACTTATGACGCCTCTTGGCATCCCAAACCTAGAAAACATGTTAAACTTGACAAAAAATGTAACAACTTTAGCATCATTAGTATTGATAACATAATTAACTATAAGTAAATATATTAAAACCAAAAAAATGGAGGAAATTGTCCCTTGAAATTAATGCCCTAAAAATCAAAGATTTCATTTAAAAGAATGGGAGCTTGTGGCATTTGATTTTTATAGGATAAGTTACATGTCTGTTGGCACCTATTTTATGACTTATAAAAGACATATACATACTTAAACAATAAGGGCCAATAAAAGCCACTTTCTAAAATCTTATTGGTAGGCCCTTTTGTTCCAAAATGCTCTCTACAAGCTTTAGCATGACATAAGGTCAAAATGAAAAGAGACTTACTCCTAAGAGCACACCTTCTTATGACTTGGTCTACATAATGATTCTAGAGATAGGGGTTATCCTAAATATAGTCCTTGGCTTCACTCTTCAACTTGTTTCTTTAAGCATTTAACAAATATGTACACAACTTGTCAGTAACTAGAAAATCCATGATAACTATATGACATGGACATGTCAAATTGGAAGAAACATTTTGTTTATTTGGAAATGTTTTCCTCAAAGGGACGTCATGTTCCTCTAAGACTGATTAGGTGATCAGTAACCATATTCTTTACCCCCTTCTTATCTCTTATTCCTAAATCAAACTCCTTAAAAAGGAGAATCCATCTGATTAAACTCAGCTTTGCTCCTTTCTCAGTGAGCAACTACTTTAAAGTTATATGATCAGAAACAATAATAACTTTAGTAACCAATAAGTATGAACAATTTTTTTAAAGCAAATAAAAACAAATAAAACTTGTTTTTTATTGTAGAATAATTCAATTTGGATAAATTCAAAGTTTTTGAAGCATAATAGATGGCATGTGTAGCCTTTCCCACTCTTTAATTATCTTATAATTTCCCCATTACATAACCACTGGTATCAATCATAATCTGAAAAGTAAGGCTTTGGTTTAAAATTCGAATCACTGGTATGGATGTCAGGAGCTCCTTAAGCTTATTAGACATCTCCTTGCACTTATCATCAAACTCAAAAGTTTCACTTTATATTATAATAGCTCATGTAAAAGAGAGGCTATAATCGAGAAATCCCTAATGAATGTACTATAGAAACCTACATGGCTAAGAAAAGAATGAACTTCCCACACATTCGAGGGGTAAAGAAAAAAAAATAAGATCAACCTTAGATTTGTCACTTCTATGCCCCTAGAAGATACAGCATGCCCTAAGTTTATACCTTGATCAACCATAAAATGATATTTTTCCCAATTAAGCATGAAGTTATTTCAATATATCTTTCCAAAATGAGTGAAATATTTTCTAAGCAATTATTAAAAAAAGAATCATATACACTAAAATCGTCTATAAATACCTCTATGATCTTTTTAACATACTCAGAAAATATGTCACTATCCATAGTATTGACCACATTGAACAAACTAAATGGCATCTTTTAGTGAGAAAATGTATCAAATGAGCATGTGAAGGCCATCTTTTATTGATCCTCTTATGTAATAGGAATATGAAAACGACCTCAAATGCCATCCAAAAAGCAATAATAATAATGTCTAGTAAGACTACAAAGCAATTGATTAGTAATTAGAAAGGGAAAGTGGTCTTTATAAGTTATAAAATTCAACTTCCTATAATCAATACAAACTTGCCACCTAGTTTGCACATGAGTGTGAACTAACTCACCATCCTAATTTATTACTATTATGATCCCACATTTCTTTGGAGCCACTTACATTAGATAGACTCACTTACTATCTGAATTAAGATAGAAGTTGTCCATTATCATAAATCGTTATTACTTCCTTTTTCAAAACTTTCATTATTAGAGGAAATAGCCTACATTGCATTTGTATATTTGACTTGGCACCCTCCCTAAACAAATCCAATGCAGGCATATATAAGGGCTTATTCCTTTAATGTCCGTAATTGTCCACCGAGTGGAATTCTTATGCTTCCTTTACATATAAACTAATTCATCTTCCTAATCAAATGTCAACTCTGCTAAAATAATCATTGGAAAAGTATGCATATTTGAAGTTAGATGGTAGTGGTTTTAACTCCACATTAGGTACTTGTATATGAAAAGGTAATAACCTCTTGTACGATTTAGGTAATTGTATAAAATCAAGTTCATTCCTCCTAGGAGCTAGTTTCAAGGAATGTAAGGTATATAACGTCACAATTATCTCATCACCTAACTCAAAATTGTTAGTGACTTCTAACTTTAGATGCTTAGTTAAAACTACTTAATTTGTCCTTAACAATTCAACTTAAAAACTTCCTACACTAAAGGATTAACCATATTAATAGAAAAAATTAAAATGATCATCTTGAGGATGTTTCATGCATCAAAAATATTAAATTAAATCACTTCCACCGTCAAATTCCATTACGAGGATGCCCTTACAAGAATCTATTTTAGTTTGGGTAGTGTTAGGGAATGGTCTCCTTAATAAGATAGGTTTGGGCCTAAAGGAAATATCATCATCTATATCTATTAGATAAAAATCTAAAGGAAACATTATTTCACTGACCTGCACTAGGATACCCTCAACCACTCTATATGGGTAAGCATTAACATAATTAGCTAAAGAAGAATAAATAGAACGAGGCATAACATTGATCTATGCTTCTAAATCTATCATGGCTATCTTATTTATAGTGTTACAAATCTTACAAGAAATATTTAATGTAAGTGGATCCTTACACTTTTGTGGTAATTTCTTTTAAAGATTGTATAAACATTTTCACTCATCATAACATTCTTATTACCTCTTGACTTTCTCTTATTGGTAAATTTCTTCTAAAAGATTGGATAAACATTCTCACCCATCATATCCTTCTCATTACCTCTCGGTTTGCTCTTATTGGTATATAATTTCTTAAGGAATTTTACATATCTTAGAACCTACCTGATTGCGTTTCAAAAAGGTATATAATTCCAAATTTTTAAAAATTCCAAGATCCTTTTATCCTTTTCCTCCTTATTTTACATCACTAACCTACTTAAAAAAAGGTGGGGGTGAGTCTTAACTACATTAGGAGATTTAGAATTTAACTTTGAACTAGATAAGGGATCTCCTTCTTCTTTTAGTTCCTTCTCAAGGGGCTCCTCTTAGGATCCTCAAGCTTCCTACCACTATTTAAGGTTGTCATGTTGATGCTGTTTAGCTTTACTTCAGGTTGAGATGGCAATTTTCCTCTGCTTTGAGGTTCTAAGCGGTTGATACATATTATCATTTGACTCACCTAGTTCCCTAAATTCAAAATGTTAGACTTTGTCTCTTAAATTTGAGATCTTATCTCCTACTGAAACTATTTTATCTCTTGTTAGAATCGCAAAGCATTAATAGTAAGATATTTAACCATACCTTCCAATGACATACCTGAGTTAGATAAGGAAGCTTGTGGTTTAGATTAAAATTGATATGCACCTTACAACCTATTTGGAAAGTAGTTATGTTGCTTATTTCCCCCATAAATTTGGCTTAGTTGATCTCTTTAACTTGGGTTATAGATATGGGAATATGGATTGTACTATTAGCAAAAGTTTCCTCCTTCAACATTAAAATGATGCATATTTCCCTAATGTTGGTCAATCATTTATCAGATGACTCACATTAGAATGCATGCCATAAGCTTTCACTTGTGCTACCTTATAGCAATCTGTCTAACAAAAGATTTTAGTTCATTTAAATGATATTTAATGGCTGAATTATTTACCTCCTTTACTTTACGAACATCATTACAATTGTACCAAATTGTTATGAGTTTGTCGATCAATATTCAATTAAAGTTCTTTCCTACTTGGGAGTCTTTTCACCAAATGCTCAACCATTTGTTGCATCTACTGAACTCCTATCTATAGGAAATAATCCTTTATAGAATTATTAGAGAAGGAGTTGATTCGTGATATTGTGATTAGGACAGCTAACATATAACATCTTGAAGCACTCCAATGCTCCTAAAGGGATTATCTATGATGTTTCTCTATTCCATAAATTTCTTTTCTCATGCTTGTTATCTTAAATACTAGAAAATAATTCTACAAAAATAACCCTTTCATTTTAGTCCATGTGGTAACACTCACTGTAGATGATTCAAAAGGCAATCTTTTGTGAATCCTTTTAGTGAACATTGAAAAGCTCTTAACAGAATTTGCTCTTTTGTCATGCCTAGAGGTTTCATACTAAAAAAAAGACTTCGAGCTCCTTAAGATGCTTATGAGCATCCTCACTTGCAAGATCATGAAATTAGGCAAAAGATGTATCAAATTAGGCTTAAGCTCGAAAGTAGTATGCTTAACAAAATTTAGGAAAGTAATGTATAGAGGTCCTAGGTTCAAGTATGGCACAACCAAGTCCCTCAGAGTTCTAGGATTGGCTATAGCTTCCTCAAAATCAATTCCTTGCTATATTCCTTGAGTTGTTTTGCTCTCCTTATGCAACGTTCATAATGTTCTTTCATTCTCTTGATCAAATTGTAAAGGATCTAGACAAGGAGACCTAGTCACTGTGATACACAAACACTAACAAACATAAAAACAATCAGGAAAAAAATATAAAATTAATTGCATGATTAAGTTTTCTGACAAACTAATAAGCGCAATAAGGTTGGGGGTTTGGATGAATTGAATTGATTCAATTAAATGAAATTAAACTACAAAAGACAAATTAAATAAAAAAATCACAAGAAGCAATCAATAGGTTTAAGTCTGGTTCACAATTCGGTCTCAACCTTCACATGAATATGCATAATCAATTAAAACGATGATCTTTATCCTCCTCTTTGAAACTATTAACCGTAGATTATCAACAAAGTTTGTTAATCCCAATTTTTAATTACATTGTATATAATTAAAACAATCTCTTTAATTAGAACTGACTATTAAATAACCTATAACAAGATCTCTAGATTTAGTGAGAAAGTCATATTAATGATTAAGAAGACATGTTATTCTAATCAATAATCATGCAAGCTTTTACTAATGATGAAAATACTTTAAGTGGACTCGTTGCATTTAATGGTTTTATACTTATTTCTATCTTGTAGCGGATTCAAATTAGTGTGGAATTAATCTCAAATCATTCTGTGGACTGATTTCTTTACAATTTGTTAGGTGGACTGCCACTGAAAAATAAATTAAACGCATTAAAGTATACATATAAATGTTTTATACCAATTGTGTGACTTTTGCCAGATACTACATGACAGTGCAAAAAAGGAGAATATAGAGTTCTTAGATTCGCAAAGGAACAACATAAAAGAGAAAAATTGAAGTGGAAATTTGTGAGAGTGATGTGCGTACGAAAGTGATGCGACAAATGGGGTCCCAAAGTGCACGGGGTCCAGCTGTAAAGACTTGAAAATTACTCATATGGGCCACCCCAGTCAGCCGCCTTAATCCTCATACACGTTATTATATCCCTCTCAACGCCTGGATCACGCATAACTCATTTCAATGAACCTTGCCCTCTAACCAACTCAGTCCTTGTATTTTCATTCCCCTTCATCAAAGCTAGCTTTTTAATATCTATAGAAGGCTTCATAACTCGTGAGTTCACTTGTGGTGTTCCTTTCAAGCATGGAAAATAGTGTGGATGAGATTAAGTCTAAATCCCATATCGTATTGGCCATTGGGAACTTAACGGAAACATCCTCATCCCATTGTGGCTATGTATTTATTATCAAGGAATCACTATTATCAGTTTTGGCCGGGTTTCATGCTGGTTATTTCAGAATAGGTCTATCTTTGTGCAGCCAAGCATTGCTGTGGAAAATACTAGGGGACTCAGAAGAAGATGGACATCCCCTGCGGCGTGCTTTTCGAGCCTTACCTTCTGCGACTTTTATTTTTCTTTGGTTATTAGCTCTCTTTACATTATCCTCACTCTGTCTTCTTTACATGCTTAGATGCTTGTTTCACTTTGAAAAGGTCAAGGCTGAGTTCTTAGATCACCTAGGAGTTAACTATCTGTTTGCACCTTGGATTTCCTGGCTTCTTTTGCTTCAGTCATCTCCATTTTTCACACCAAAAGCGACTTGGTATCTAGCTCTTTGGTGCGCATTTGTTATTCCGGTACTAATTCTAGATGTCAAAATCTATGGGCAGTGGTTCACTAAGGGGAAGAGGTCCTTATCAGCAGTAGGGAATCCGACAAGTCAGCTTTCAGTAATAAGTAACCTAATTGGAGCACAGGCAGCGGCAAAAAATGGGTGGGGAGAGATTGCTGTTTTTATGTTTTCACTGGGCATGGCACATTATCTGGTGCTTTTTGTTACTCTCTATCAAAGAATATCAAGGGGCAATTGCTTACCAACAATGCTAAGACCTGCTTTCTTCTTGTTTTTTGCTGCTCCAAGCATGGCAAGCTTGGCTTGGGACTCCATTTCAGGGAGCTTTGATAACTTATCGAAGATGCTTTTCTTTCTCTCCTTGTTCCTATTCTTCTCTTTGGTAATCTTATACCGTTTTGATTTTCTTCAACTTGAATCACAATAGATGACAAATAGAAATTGTTTTCAGCTTAATAGTGCTAATAAGCATATTGCTTTTAGAAGATAACAATTTCAAGGATATAAAAACTTGTAAAATAGAAGTCACTCCAAAATGCACTCTCAACACACATTTGACTTTTCTTATTGCTTGGTAAACAGGCTTGTAGGCCAACCCTGTTCAGAAAATCAACGAAAAAGTTCAACGTAGCATGGTGGGCATACTCCTTTCCACTGACAACACTGGCACTGGCCTCCGTAGATTATGCACAAGAGGTGAAGGGCACTCTTGCGCATGGAATAATGCTAGGATTGTCTTCACTCTCAGTTCTGGTATCTCTAGCCCTGATCGTATCAACTGCTCTTAATACTAATATGCTATTCCAGACTGATCCAGTCTTTAAGTCCTCGCAATGCAATCGTGCTTTAACCACATGAACACTTACGTTGCGATGGTTTTGCGGTATGCCGATCCTCATTTACAAGCCATTGCATGTTAAATTTGTTGAAAATTGATTCAAAATAAACTAAAATAATATTATGTTAATTAATTAAGTTGTGATGAAAGTAGTATCTTGTTTCTCTCATATTTTTCAGATGTAGTATTAGTTGAGATATAATATTTATGTAGTGATTTTTGCATTTTTGGTTTCTATGTAAGCCTATATATAGGCATTTTATTTTCTGTTCAATATTAAGTTAAGTTGTAAATTTGTATCCAAAAGCTAGCAATAAAAGTTCAATTTTTGTTTATCCCCAAAATTCTCAATATGGTATTAGAGCCCCTTTCGATTTTGGGTCTATGAGAAAAATAGAAAGAAAAAAAATGACTCCAAACACTTCTCCTTTGACTCCACCTCCCATTTTCATAGGGGAAAATTACTAATTATTGGCTATAAAAATGCAAACATATCTACAGTCCTTTGATTGATGGAATGTGGTCAAGAATGATAGTGAAGTCCCACTTTTGCCAACGCATCCAACTTGGTGAAGTCCCACTTTTGCGAACGCATCCAACTTTAGCTCAAATTAAGAGTCACAATGAAGAAAAAGTTAAGAAGTTTAAAGCAAAAACATGTCTACACTCTTTAGTTTCTGAGGTAATTTTCACTAACATCATGACATTCGAAACTCCAAAAGAAATATGGGACTTGCTAAAAAATGAGTACTTAGGCAATGATCAAACAAAGTTGATGCAAGTTCTGAATTTTAAGGAGAATTTGCGATGCAAAAGATGAAGGAATCTCAAGGGATCAAGGGGTGTGGTAACAAACTTATTGCAATTGCTAATAAAATTAAATTTTTTAGTAAAAGTTTTTCAGAAACTAGAATTGTTGAAAAAATTATTGTAAGTTTGCCCAAAAAATATGAGTCAAAAATTTCATCGCTTGAGGATTCTAAGGATCTCTCAAAAATTACTGTTGCTGAGTTAATCAATGCCTTGCAAGCTGTGGAGCAAAGAAAAGCAATTCCTGATGACAAAACAACCGAGGGAGCTTTTAATGCCAAGACCAAGTATTCATGGACATCATAAAGAGAAAATTTTCCACCATGTGGTGTATGCAAGAAAAATAGATATAATGAAAAAGATTGTTGGCATAAAGGTAAACCACAATGTTTAAATTGTAAAAAATTTGGGTATTTTAAAAAAGATTGCAGGTCCAAAAATGAGAATGCAAATTTAGCATAAGCAGAAGAATATCTTTTTTGAAATTGGAGAGATGTGCTCCAAGGAAGTTTAAGGCATGAAATTGGTGAGAAGTGCATCAATAATTTGAATTGATGAGAAGTGCATCAATAGGTAGAGTTGATGAGAGGTGCTTCAACAATTGAAGAGAAGTGCTTTAACGGACATTAGAGAGAGGTGCTCTAATAAGACAATTGCAAGTATAAGATTTTGAATCAAGGGAGCATGCTGGAAATTGATTTAAAATAAAATAAAATAATATTATGTTAATTAGTTAAGTTGTGGTCAAAGTACTGTCTTGTTTCTCTCCTATTTTTCAGATGTAGTATAAGTTAGTTGGGATATAATATTTATGGAGTGATTTAGTGGGTCTAATTTTTTGCATTTTTAGTTTCTATGTAATTTTATATATTGGCACTTTAATTTCAATTCAATATGCAGTTATAAGTTGCAAAATTGATTCAAAAGCAAGTAATAAAAGTTACAATTATTATTTATCCTTAAAATTCTCAACAAAATTCTTGTCTAGTGGAAATTACAAAATCATTATTAAACTTTATTTTATACATATATACTTTTGTTAGTACACTACTGTTCATGTTGTATGTTGCTCTTTCGAAGTTAAATTCTATGTATTTTTTTCAAGTAAAAGATTCATTAAAACATAATTAAGGATCTGGTAGAAAAGTAATGACAAATGTAAGATTACATCAAAGATAAGCTCACTCTAACTAGAACAAAAGCAACAAACACAAAATGATTGTTATCCAATCAATAAATCTCATTTAGCTAAGATCTAAGATTCATCTTCTTCTCAAGGAATCCTAAACATGAAACTAAATAATTCCCTTATCAAACAACAATTACGTGAGCTAACTCATGGCTATCCATTTTTGTATTCTTGAGCAATTATTTGTTTCTTACCCTGGTATACACTAAACAAATTAGAGATAGATTGATGACTTCTTTACCTTTTCTCCTGCATAGATTGTCACCCCTGTAAAGATGATTTGCCATTGTTGATAAGATAATAAAATCCTAACATATCTTGCATTTTACTCCAAATTACGTTAGTGTACTGACATTAGAAAAATGAGTGATTGATAGATTCCAGAAACATATTACAGATCATGCATAATCCATTCCAAAAAGTTTGCATTTTGTTTTGAGCCTCATGCTAATAGCAATTTGATGTAAGCAGCCTTAAGTATCCGTGCATGCTTCCAAACTGTGTTATACCATTTAACTTTTAGAGATTAAGGTTTTTTTTGCTCTCAAACATGATTGATTAGTGAAGTCTCCTCCATTTTTTGGTAGCTAGTGAAAACTATCATTATGAGAGGAATTAGGAGCATAATCTAGTAAGAAAGACCTAATTCTTTCACTTCCTTTGAATTCCATATACCAATCATCTTGCTGAATATGTCCTCAACTCTAGCCTATTGGGGAATTCTGGATGTGAGTGAAGAGATTTCTTCCTTAAGGAATAAACGTTATTGTAGAGCTAAGTTATCATACCAAAATTAGCTAGCACAACTATTGCCAATGTGAATTTTGACGAAAGTATAAAACTCCGACCTTCTTTAGCACTTGGATGAAAAACTAGGAGACTTCCTTCCTTTTTTTTTCTGAAATTTGCTAAAAGTTGAGATGTTTGATATACCTTTCAATTATCCATTTAAATTAGAGGGACTCCTTGTTAGTGAATAATCTCCATATTGTTTTGGTTACCATCACCCTCTGACTCATCTGCAAGGACATAATTCCCAACCTCCTTGTTGCTTGCTCCAACATAGCTGATCCCATTTGATTTTAACCCCTTCAAAATGCTCTATACTTCCTGTCCGATAAAAATTTTTAATGCATTTTGTTTACTACTTTATAGTCTTCTTAGGAAGGAACAAATGGGAACTCCAATGAGTGTGAAAACCCCTCAAAATAAAAGAAATAAGAATCAATCTACCAACGTATGAGAGGGACTTGTTTTGCCAGGAGTTGATTATCCTTTTATGTTTCTCCAATGAAGGTAAATAATCCTGGTATGTAAGCTTCCTAAAAGAGATAGGAACTACCAAATACTTAGAAGGTAATTGTTATAGATTTAAATCAGTTAAAATCTTGCATAGGATTCCACATTAGAAGAAGCATACAACATACTACTGTTTAAATTCATTTTAAGTCCTGAGCGCTTACAAAACTCCTTAGTGGAATTGAATGATTGTAATAGATATATACTTATAGTAAATTATAGTAATTAATTTAAAGTTTGGACCATATATTTAACCATTAAAAGATATTCAACGACTAATATTCAATCCATATACAATAAATACGAATAAAATTTTTATTAATAATAAATTATTATTTAAATATAAATCAAAAAATCAATATAATTAAATTAAAATTATGAAATATTTTAGAATAAAAAATCTATTTTTCATTAATTATTTTTAATTCATTTTCTAATGATGATACAACTATCAATAAAAGGACTACTGAAATTCGATATCAATACAAGAGAATTTAGGAGCGTTCTATCGAAAATAGGTTGATTCCAAAATGAAATCAAGAAAACACTTAAAGAAGGAAATGAATCGCTACACTACAAAAAATGAATAGATAGAAAGTGATAGGATTCTAGGATTGATCCTTACTAATAAGTTAGATAAGATTGATTACTAATAGAAAACCTATAGAGCTACTCTTAAGATTCTATCTAGGTTTTTTTTATTTGAGAGTAATAATCATCTGCTTTCAATTTCATCAATTAGACAACCCTTTATGTACATAAAACACTAAAAAAATAAAAAAAAACTAATACTAGAGTTTAAAAGGGAAATTATAACTTCAAATTATAAAACACTAAGAAATTAAAAACATGAGTTTTGTGGCTATTTTGGCCAATATTTGTGCCAATTTTATTTTAGAGTTTTTAGTCTATGAATCAAACATGAGTCTAGTAGTGCCGATTACACGTTGAACTTCAATAACTATTTGGTGCTACTGATTACACATTGAACTTCAACAACTATTTGTTACTAGAACTTCAATTTGCAAAACCAATCATAAAACCATCTTCGATTAGTTTTTGAGTAAGACGTTGACTATGTTATAGAACCTTAATCTCTAACTTATTTTTTGGTGCTTAACTTTAAACTTTTGCGAATACTCTAAGCCCCTCCTCATGCCTTCCCCTATATATATGCTAGAATAGCTTGAGTTGATAAATTGACATCATTTTCCTCTTAAAATGATTCCCATCATTTTCCCTTTCAAAATGGCTGGGAACATGTCTATGTTGTAAACCATTACAACAGACCGATCCTTGTCTTAAAAGATGATCATGTCCTATTTTTTATCTTAACTTTAGTTTTATATATTAGCCTGTGGCCTAGACACTGGTTGTTTCTTAATACTAAGTGGGACAGTAAGATTCATATTTTATATACGCCATTTCCAGAAAGACAATTTCTATTGTATCAATGTTCTAGGGAAGTGCTCATATCCTATATTTTGTCTTGAGCAATTAGGCATAAGGATCCATGATATGTGCCATATAATGCATCCACTACAATAGATATATGTATTGACTACGAATTTTTAGAAACGATCCATAAATCACCATTAAAAGTGTCCTTTTGACAATGCTTCATCGACAAAAGTTAAAGATTTTACATCTGTTAACCAAAATGATGGAAAGGGGAAACAATTTTATGACAATTTTAGAATATCGTCACAATAATAACAAATTTTAATGACATTTAGGCACTTTTGTCGTAAAAAAGAAACAATTATTGATGAATAGAAATTATAGTCGCTTTATGTGTGATAAATCAACGTGATTAGCGTCGATTTCAGTAAAGCATTAGTAATTGCTCGAAAAAATAGTGACAAAAATAAATTATTCCTTTTTGACGATGATTGACTTAATCATCACACAAGGTCATGTAAAGATAATATGGAGCAACGTCAAATAGAAATGGTCACAGAATGTTCACTATTAGCGATGATTATTATCGTTTATCAGTAATGTTTGGCGATGAGTTGCCTAAGCTTCGTGGTTTGGTGCATATATTGCGACCATTTGTTGTATTTTTCGTAAATGAACTAGGATGTAGTGACAGTATATTTCGTCGCTAAAAGTGAATCTTAAATTTTTTCCAAAAGATTTTAAGGCAATATTGATGAAATTTTGTATGTGATAGTATTGTTAAAATTAATAATATTTGGAAGATGGTTTGTTAATGCTAAGTGTTAGTATTAATTATAGTTAAGGTTAATTAAGATTAACATTTTTATAATCTATCCTAGTCAAGATATGTTTTGTTGTGAAGTTGTTTTCAATGTTTAAAACATATTGTTGAATTACACATGGTAGGTTATTTAAATTATGAAAAGTAAATACATTTTTGACATAAAAATATTTGTGAACAAAAAATGTTAAAATTTAACAATGTTAAAAGTATCATAATTTTAAGTTAACAACTAGTCTTAATCATTAATATTTAGTTACAGTAAAATAATTATTTATAAAAAGTTTGAAAATGGTATGAATATAATATAATGATATATGGTAAGTAGTATAAACTTTTAATTAGAAGTTTGATAATTCTTACAGACATAGAATGATAACAATAATAAAGATAATAGTACGTAGCCATACCCCTAACTAGTAGAGAGGTTATTTTAAAAATTCTTACAAATAGAACAATAAATAAAGTTTAAAGCTGAGTCAAGCTGATTCCATCAATAAATTAAAATGATATAATTATTTTTTTACATTCTAAGTGACATGAGAGTTTGTAAAGGTAAATGATTTTCTTATGTCTGGATTCTTCCATCGATAAATAACAATGATATAATTATTTTTTTACATTCCAAGTGATATGATAGTTGGTAAAGGTAAATGAGTTTTCTATGTCTGGATTCCCAAGAAGAGTCCTTGTACGTTCGAAGGCACCAATTAAAATAGTGAAAGATCTTCCCTCAAGTGTAGAGTTATTTGCTATAGCTAAACTTCTAGAGGATATAGTGAATGAGTCCCCAAATTAAGTATGGAAGATAACTTGATTAGATGAACTGCCTAGTATGATGCGTTTCACTTAAAATACAATCAGTATAAAACTTAGATTGCTAGTTTAGTGAAACTGTATAGTGAACCTAAATTGAAGCACATGCATACATGAACGACCAGACCAAGTCATTGGAATCAACAAATTTTCTAAAACAACTAATTTCTGTAATCCTTTATGGACCATTGTGACATCCCCCCTCCTTTATTTTCATCTATGTTTTCTTGAAGATTTAAGAAAGTTTAACATAATATATTGTGTATACAATCAAATGTTTATATATATAATAACTTTATAATAGGAAATGATATCTATTAATAAGGAAAGTGAGGTAGTTTGGATGATACTAAAAATATTGAAGAAGAAGATCGGCTATAGAAGGCTAATGATTATTAGTGTATGAGGAGGGGTTTTGTTCTCTGCGCCGTGAGGCTTCCGTCGGGTAGTTTGCTTAATATAAGGCATGATTGGTTTGAGTGTGGAAGTTGACATTTGAAAATTTCTAGAGAGATATTAGAGCATTTGAAAGTTGCAGTTCTACAGAGATAAACTAAAAATGAAAGTGAAGGTGAATGTTAAGTAAGAATTGAATAAATAGGTAGTAAAAGGGTAAAATGATAACTGCGTCAATTAAAATTCACGTCCTTCCCTTTTTTTACATAGCTGTATGCCACGATCACCAAAGGAAATCTCAATCGTAAGCCACGATTGTGACCTGATAGGTCACGGTCATGGCTAATGCCTGTATCCTGACACCAAGTCCTTCTTCTTCCAACTCTTTTTCTCTCTCAGTTCATAGTTCTTTTTCACTTCTCTTAATATTCTTGCGTACTCTTCCCTATGATTCCGAAATCCTATTCCTCTTTTTGCTTTATTGAACCAAATAAGAATGAACCTAACTAAAAAATTCAACTAATCTAACAAAATTAGACAAGAAACTAATTTATCCATGGGTTGCCTCCCATGTAGCGTTTATTTTAACATCAGTAGCTTGATATTCCTTTAAAGCGCATAGTGGTTGGAATGACTGATTTTATGGCGGCATCGTTATTAATCTCAAATTCTGAATATTTGCTACCATATTGCAACTACCACCTTCCTTGAAATTTTCCTTGCCTCACCTTCTCCTTCGTGAGCGCTTCTTTCGGAAAGCATTTATAGGATTCTCAATGGTTTCCCATTCTCCTTGAGGTTTAGGTTTATTACAATCCACTAGATTTGAAGAAGCTTCGTACTCTCTAATAGTCACCTTAAAGGTCAGTTGCTACTTCCCTACTCATAGAGTTAGTTTGCCCCTATCCACATTAAATATTGAGTGCACAGTATCTAAGAACAATAGTCCAAGAATCATTAGAGTATCCTTATCTTTATTGCTATCCAAAATATAGATATATATGGGAAAGATAAAATTACCAACCTTGACTAGCACTTCTTGTATGATTCCCATCGATCTAAGTGAAGTCCTATCGGCCGTCTTAATCAAAAACTTTATAGGCACTAACTCTCGTAACCCTAATTTAAAATTGAGAGTGTAGAGCATTGCATTTAGCTTGCACCTAATTCTGCAAATGCCCTATATATGATGATCTTGTTGATACTGCAAGGGAAGAAAAAGTCCCCTGGATCATCCTTCTTCACTATGTTGGGGGTGTCTTCTAGTATTTGCTCCTTCCCCTTCCTTGTGATGGACTCTTGTAATTTCATATTAGCCTGTATTCGTTTCGTCACTTCCTCAACTTTGTTTGACTCAATTTCTTGTAACATTTCTGCTTTCCTCCTAGCGTATAATTCCTTCTGAGCAAAAAATTGGTGCAGTAATATCCGTCGAGTTACTTGCACTGATTTGCTCACAATCTCAATTGAAAAGTTGTCTTTAACTACTTGACCTTCTCCTTTGTCTACCTCTTCCAACTCCTCGTCCTACGTCTGGCTTATAACTATAATACACTCCTTCAGATTCAATTCAATGTTGTTTGGAAGAGTTTCAGCATTCCGAATTGACATTGCTTCTTTTAAGGTCAGTTGCCCTACTTGGACTTTTAAATTATTGATGGATGAAGCAAGATTCTTTGTGACTTGCTCAAATTTACTCTCGAGCCTCCTATATGCTTCCTTCATTCCTCCTATCTTATCCAAAATTTTGTCCAATTTCATATCCATCGAGCTTGTTTTGTCCTATTAGAAGCTTGATTATCTTTGGGGGTCTGAACTGCCCTCCATTGTTGTTGCTAGTAGGAAGTATTTATCTAAGAAGGCACGCACTAGCTGGTCCCATATCGTAATTTTAGTGGGGCTTAGTGAATGATACCAAGCCTTCACTCTATCCCTAAGCGTGAAGGGAAATAACCTAATTCTCACTACGTCTTCCAACATCTGGTGATACCCAAAAGTATCACAGATCTCGAGAAAATTTATGACGTGAGCATTCAGGTCTTCATTTACAAGTCCATAGAATTAGACATTCTACTGAAGCATGTTTAGGTGGACTGGCTTAATTTCAAAGGAGATCACTTTAATAGGTAGTCTAGCCACTCCTTGGTTTGCAGGATTGAACCTTGGCCTCATAAAATCCACGAGGGTCCTCTGTTGTTGCCTACAACGATTGACTTTTTAATCCATGTTTCTTTGGAATTCCTCAGCCATTTATACTTTCACAATCTTTTTTTCTTTTTCTTGTCGAGCTTTCCTAACAACTAACGAAAAATGAAAACAAAAAAAAGAAGAAAAAAACAAAATTAACTATTATAACGCCTTAAACTATAGAACTAAATTGTCTTCCCTGGAAATGGTGTCAAAAACTTGTTCGCTCAAGGTTACACGTGCTAAGTTTTACTATTTATAACCTTAGTAATTATCACAAGCGTACGGGTCATTCGTAGAGTACCTAAGGTGTTGATCCCATGAAGAAAGGAACTAGTCCTAAAATCTAATGGCAGCTAAGTTCGTAATACCTAATTAAACAAGTGCTGCAAAAATTAAAATTAATCAAGAATCAAATATGAGAAATTAAAGCACCAAAAGAATGAACAAAATAGCCAGCTCACACAAATAATCTGAAACTCAACCTAGAAGTGAACAGTTGAAAGAAAGGGATAATTAATTCGAATCTAAAGAAAATCTGCCCAATTATGTAATTTCCGACTTAAAGGGCCTAGACGATCCTAGGGTGAATTACTCTTTATCGAGTTATAATTCTTAGCCCTAATTAATAGTCCCTAATTCAAATTATGAAAATTGCGATCTCTCGATCCTCATTTAGCCCAAAACTTAAATTATTTTTAAAGTTATCTATTAACCTGCCGGGAATCTATGCTCGATCTCTCGTTATACGACTATACTAGTTTAATTCAACTCTCTACCTATCGATTTACCTAACTCTTGTTAATCCAAATCGATGACTTTTATCGGCTCCTCTCAGTTTATTGCCAAGTTATGAAGAATCGAAATTGAATCATAACTAAATCAAAATAAAACATATTAAAATAAATTTTATTAATCTCAAGAACAAAAACCCGAAGGTGAGTTTAGACAAAAGATCAACACTCAATGATAATATCCTTAATCAATATCCAAATCTTATACATTAATGAAATCGAAATAAAAACATAGAAAATATTATCGGAATGGATCTCGGAGGTAGTGATTGCGAGAAACTCCCTATTCCGGGAAGTATGTCATGTCAAACGTATCTCCATGCCTCTCTTCCTTCATCTCCTTCCTCATTCACTTGATCTCTCTCTAGGTCTCTCTTAGGTTTTTGCAGAATCTCACCTTTTGCATAGCTCTCTCGACTCTCTCAAAACTCTTGGTGGCTGCTAGGTATTGTTCTATTTATTCTGTAGTAGCTCTAAGTCAAACTCAGAGTTGCAATGATCTAAAAATCACTCAAAAATCAAGTTTTTGTGTCAGCTCGATGTAGGGCATAATTGCGACCCTGCCTACCATGATTGTGGCTGACACATTAACCTTTCTGTCATGATCCTAGCCTGAAGTGCACGATTGTGGCCCCTGGTGCACGATCATGACCTGGCTGCTACTGGCCCTTCCTCTTCTATCACGATCCTGGCCAATACGCACTATCATGTCCGATGTCTTTTACCCTGAAACTCTTTAAATCTTCACGTTCTTCCATGTTTACCTTGCAAAACTGGCACAGACATCATGGTACCTCAAAAATATACAAATTAAGCTCAAAGATTCAAACTAACCTATAAAAATACTTAAACATAAAAACTAATCTCATTAAACCCTAAATGCATACTCAACACTCAGTTTAACACAAAATGACAAATTAAATCCTACAACATCTAGTTAACACCTTTCTAACTTTATTTTGTTTTCTTTTAGGGATTTATTTGTTTCCTTTTATTTAGTTTCTTCTTTAGGACAGTAAGTTAGGAAGTTTTCTTATAAATAGGCACCCTTCATGTACTTTGGAAGGGGATTTTTCATTTTAGAACTACTATTAAGTATTATTGAGAGCATTCTTGCTTTCTTTATGTTCTTTAAGAATATTTGACTTATAAAAAGAGTGGTCTTCCATTGTGTCATCCCAAGGTTAGAGTTTTAAGAGACAAGTTCTCTTAGGGGTTCTTTCCATTGACCAACATTTTTGTTAGGGTTCTACGACGCAAGTTCTCTTAGGGTTCCTTCCATTGACCAATATTCTTTTAACCCCTTTCCTCTTATTGTTTTATTTCTATTTTTTCAATTTTTTTTCTTATGCTTATGTGTGTGTTTGATTCTAGTTGTTCCTAGGCATAGGTCCATCTTGTTGAAAGTTCTCTAGGACAAGTTCCTATTAGGTCTCCCATCATTTTCAAAAAGAGGAAAGGGGTTAAAAGAATGTTGGTCAATGGAAAGAACTTGTCTCTTAGAACCCGAGCAAGAATGTTAATAAATGGAAAGAACCCTAAGAGAACTTGTCTCTTAAGAACTCTAACCAGGGGATGCCATAAAGGAAGACCACACCTTCAATAAGTCAAGTATTCTCAAAGAATACAAAGAAAGAAGAATGCTCTCAATAAGACATAATAGTATTTCTAAAATGAAAAAGCCCCTTCCAAAGTATATAAAAGGTGCCTATTTATGGGAAAACTTCCTGACTTAATGTCCTAAAGAAGAAACTAAACAAAAGAAAACAAATCAATCCCTAAAGGAAACAAAATAAGCTTAGAAAGTTGTTGACTAGATGAACTTCTTTCAAGGAAAACAAAAAGGAAACTAATTAAAACATGGTCTGAACATATTGGACCTTATAAATCACGTCCTTCTCCTTATTTTTAAGTGGCATATAGTTGTCACACGGTATTTTAAGTGAGTTCTCCCAATTGGACTCTATTTGAGCCTTTGGACACTTCATATTGGGCTTCAAGGAGTAAGACAATGCCACTTGGACCTTTATAAGATGAAATATGACTCAACAACACAGGTTCTATCTCTTGAAGGTCTTGGATCAAACAATTCATTGCTTGCTTCTTTGCTTTTACCCTAGCTCTTGTCATTGGGCCTCCAACATCTTGTGATGAATATTTAGGAACATTAGACTTGAATGTTGGGCCTTTAATATGGGAATTTCGTTCAGCCCTTTCCCTTGCACATTCAAACTTCAAATCTGATCTAATTTCATCTTCTAAGCCTCCTTTTCCAAGCTCATGTCCATGCAAGTCATATCCTAGGCTTCCTTAAGGTGGATTACACCATGTATGCTTCTCTTCTTATCTTTTATATGCTCATGGTTCTCCATCATTCCCTCCCTCCTCAAAAGGATTCATCCTAGAATCTATAGCATCAAAGAGGGATAAATTAGATATATTGAATGTAACACTATCATTACCATAATAGCTAGGCAAATCAATTGTATAAGCATTATCATTAATCATTTCTCAAACTTGGAAAGGGTCATCTCCTCTTGGTTGTAGCATAGATTTCCTTTGTTCTGAAAACTCTACTTTATCAAGTGCACCCAAACCTAATCACTGGGTTCAAATATAACACGGCTTCGGCCTTTATTGGCTGGCTTTGCATATTATTCATTTCTCCTCTCAATGTTAGCTCTAAGTTTAGCATACAACTTATTCTTTTTTTACCAATTCATTCAAAGGGGTAACAATAGTAGAGAAGTCCTTCACAAATCTCTGATAGAAGCTTACTAAGTCATGAAAGCTTCGAACTTCATTTGTGTTCTTGGGAGTTGGCCATTCTTTAATTTCCTTCACTTTCTCTTCATCAACTTGAAGTCCTTTAGCACCTACAATAAAACCAAGAAACACAACAGTATCCATGCAAAAGGAACTTTTTTTTTAAATTGGCATAAAGCTTATTCTCTTTTGAAAGTCCAAACACAATATGCAAATGTTTCACATGATCCTCTAAACTCTTAGAATATACTAGAATATCATCAAAATAGACAACCATATACTTTCCAATAAATGGATGGAACACATGATTCATCAAACTCATGAAAGTACTAGGTGCATTAATCAAGCCAAAAGACATAACTAACCACTCATACAACCCAAAATTAGTTTTGAAAGTAGTTTTCCACTCATCACCCTGTTTCATGCCAATTTAATAGTACCCACTTCTAAGATCAATTTCAGAAAATACATAAGCATCATGTAACTCATCAAGCATATCATCTAAACGAGAGATAGGGTATTGATATTTCACCATGATTTTATTGATGGCTGTGCAGTCAACACACATTCTCCATTTGCCATCTTTCTTTAGAATAAGTATAACCGGCATAGCATATGGGCTCAAGCTTTCTCTCACAAAACCTTTTTTAATAAGCTCTTTAACTTGTCTTTGGATCTCCTTAGTTTCTTCTAGATTGGCTCTATACGCAAGTGTATTCGGAATTGAAGCTCTAGGAAAAAAGTTTATATGCTGCTCAACGCCTCTCAAAGGAGGCAATCCATCGGGAATGTCCTCTGGAAATAAGTCGCTGAAGTCCTACAACAAAGATAAAATACTAGATGATAAATATGGATCAAGCTCATTAATAGTTAAGAAAACATCTTTATATAAAAGTATATAACATTCTTCACATTTTAAAGCTCTTTTGATCTCACTTTTCCAGCAAATAAAGTCACTCTCTTTTCTTCATTTTTTCCACAGTTTTATTTTCTCTCTCTTTTTCTTTCTTTTTGACCTCTCTCTCTTTCTTTTCTTATGCTCCCAATTTGCATTCTTTCTCAATCCTCACTTGATCCTCATAAGCTTGAATCGGCTTAACAGGTTTTAGCACAATATTTTTACCATGGAAAGGAAAAGAATAGCAATTTTTTTATCCATTATGCCTAACTTTCTTATCAAATTGCCAAAGCCTACCAAGCAAAACATGTCCAGCATACATAGGTGCAACATCATATAAAATTTCATCATGAAACTTGCCAACAGAAAATGCGTCCATCACTTGTTTAGTACTTTCATCTCACCATAATAATTTAGCCATTGCAATTTATATAGTCTAGGATGTTTCAAAAGAGGTAAATTAAGCTTGTCAACAAGTGCTAGCAACAATGGTACAACTTCCACCATCTATGATCATGCTACAAACTTTACTATTAATGAGATACCTTGTATGAAAGATGTGCTCACATTGCTATTCTTCAAGATCTTCTTTAGTTGGATATTAAGAGCATGCCTACCCACAAGGCCTTCACCAACCTCAGCATCATAATCAACATCGGAAGCATTTGTCAATGAAGCCACATCATCAAAATCATCACTGTCACTACTTTCACTAGCATCATCACCATTCTTAAGCACAATCATAGTTATTTTGTTAGGGCATTGCAAGCAATATGACCAAAACCTTGACATTTAAAGCACTTAACTTTATAAGAAGGATTTAAAGAAGAAAAGGGTTTAGAGTCATTTTTACCCTTAGGACTTGAAGTAGAGAATTTAGGCTTACTTTCCTCCTTTAGCTTGATGTCTCCCTTG
Organism: Erythroxylum echinodendron; assembly: GCA_027575705.1. NCBI lineage: Eukaryota > Viridiplantae > Streptophyta > Magnoliopsida > Malpighiales > Erythroxylaceae > Erythroxylum > Erythroxylum echinodendron. Next base: position 4,032,453 of record JANZXR010000009.1, read on the forward strand.
GATTTGAAGAAATTTTTGGAGTCCTTCAAGCTTTTCTTCTAGGAACTCAATCTATCACCATTTTGGATCTTTAATTGCTTTTCTACCATGATGGTCTTATGCAACAACTCATCCATGTCAAGGAAATTTTACAGCTCTATAATGGAATCAATTTCAGGGCACAAACCATTAAGAAATGTTCTCATGCTAGCTTCCATGTCTTCCTCAACAATGGCCCTAATCATGATGATCTCCATCTCTTAGTGGTATTCTTCAACACTCATAGATCCTTTCCTTAATCTTTACAGGCGCTTGAACAAGTCTCGATAGTAATGACTAGGAATAAAGTGCTTTCTCATGATGGATTTCATTTATTGCCATGTGTGGATTGGTCTTTCATCATTCCACCTTCTATTTACTTGCAATTGATCCCAACAAATACTAGCATAGTTACAAAGTTCAACAGCAGCAAGTTTTATCTTTTTTTCTTCACTATATGTATGACATTCAAATACATGTTCTATTTTGCTCCCCCACTCTAAATATAATTCAAGATCATTTTTTTCTTGAAAAGAAGGGATTTTCAATTTTATATTGTCAAGTTCATTATGAGAAGGAGCTTGTCTGCCTCTCTTAGTGATGGGGTCTTCATCCTCAGATTACACTTCTTCTTCTTCTTCATGAGACATCCTTTTAGGACCTTTGGAGTTTGACATGGATTGGATGTCATCCAACCTAGCGTTCATCCTCTGAATTTGATCTTGCATAACCTTCATAAAGACATTGAGATCTTGTTCATATGATTCATCTTCTTGACACATGTTTATGAACTGCAAAATGTTAGTGAACAACAAAAAATAATATAGACCTCACCACTCAGTCTAACAGATGCGAAAAACTCATATATCACACAAAAATTGACTTTTTCTATAATGAAAACACTCTTTCCTTTTACCACTCAACTTGCTTTCTATAGTATTCTTATTCGAAACAAGACACAATCAAATAAAAGCAATCAAACCAAGTGGTAACCAAGACTAAAATCTTAAAATAAAATTCTCAAAGAATCCAAAAAGGGAAATAGGGTGTGGAAAATAAAGAAGAAGTAAAGGAGAAGAATATGAAAAAGGAAAGAAAAATGATGGGAAAGTAGAAAAACTTGTAAACCAAGTAAAGGAAAAATAGTATAAGGAATGAATTAGGATAGTGATTAGCTCAAGGAAAGTCACAAACTTAAAGCAAAGGAAAGATGAATGAGGCAAGAAATAAAATAGGAAACTAAAGGCAAAATAGGAAAGTAATTGAAAAAAAAATAGGAAAGTACTCCACTTCTCTAGAAATTGCAACACACACAATATGATTGTTTTCGTCCTCCTTTTTTTTACGAATTTCTTTTTTTTTCAAATTTCTTTTTTTGCTTTTTCTGACGAATTTCTTTTTTCTTTTTTTTGACTTATTCTTATTTTGTCAAATAATTTGAAGTTCACGCAAATAAATATGTTAACAAAAAAATGCAAATGAATTTTCAGAAGTTGGACGCTCTTAAATTTTGACTTAGTGTAACTTGCTTTAGAAAGCTTGGATTTGAATGATTCCAAAATGAGGAGAATGAAGAGATTCTAAACTTGAAGAAACACCTATTATTTAGCCAAAAACTCAAACAAAAAGTGAATGAAACAATGGATGAAAAATGGATAGAGAAGAAGAAGGAAAATAAACAAAAAAAGGATAGTTACCTGAAATTTAGAAACTAAAGCACTCTAATACCAAATGATGGGAGACCCAATAGGAACTTGTCCTAGAGAACCTTCAACGAGATGGAACTAAAATGATAGAAATAGAATACAAAGAGGAAAGGGGTTAAAAGAATGTTAGTCAATGGAAAAAACCTAAGAGAATTTGTCTCTTAAAACCCTAGAAAGAATGTTGGTCAAGGGAAAGAATCCTAAGAGAACTTGTCTCTTAGAACTCTAACCTTGGGATGCCACAAAGGAAGACCACTCCTTCGATAAGTCAAGTATTCTCAAAGAATACAAAGAAAGCAAGAATGCTCTCAATAATACTCAATAGTATTTCTAAAATGAAAAATCCCCTTCCAAATCAATTTATAAAAGGAAACAAAATAAACTTAAAAAGGTGTTGATCAGATGACCTTCTTTTAAGGAAAAGAAAAAGGAAACTAATTAAAACATTGACTGAACATATTGGACCTTATAGATCACGTCCTTCTCCTTAGTTTTAAGTGGCACATGGTTGTCACATGGTATTTTAAGTGAGCTCTCCCAATTGGACTCCATGTGGGCCTTTAGACACTTCATGTTGGGCTTTAAGGTGTAAGACAATGCCTCTTGGACCTTTATGAGATGAAATCTGACTCAACGACATGGGCTCTATCTCTTGAATGTATTGTATTAAACAATTCAATCCTTTCTTCATTGCTTTGGCCCTAGATATTGTCATTGGGCCTCCAACATCTTGTAATAGATCTTTAGGAACATTAGACTTGAATGTTGGGTCTTTGGTATGGGAATTTCGTTCAGCCTTTTGCTTTGCACATTCAGACTTCAAATCTAATCCAATTTCAGCTCCTATGCGCCCTTTTGCAAGCTCATGTCTATGTAAGCCATTTCCTAGGCTTCTTTAAGGTGTATCACACTATATATGCTTCTCTTCTTGTCTTTCACATGCCCATGGTTCTCTATCATTCCATGCTAAGGAAATTAGGGTTGGGTAGTGTGCTTAAGAAAGACCTATGTAATCTTTTTAGTATTAAGTTGAAACCTTTTATATGATTTCAAAAACCCTAGTTTAGTAAAAAGAGGTGTTAGCTTCTAGATATTTGGGTTAACCAACTAAAGAGCAGAAGGTTATAGCTTTAGAGAGTATAGTTTTGGTGTCTATAAGATCTTACCAGTCTATATTAATATATCTACTTTAGATTAATCAAATCATGAGATCAAATATATATTATCCTGAATATGCCCAGGCTATAATTTGTTTTCAATCAGGGGCCCCGCATTGAAGTTTGCATAGTTAAAGAATTAGGTTCCACGTGTTCTCAACATAAAAGCAATTAAAGAATAAGTGATTTATGTTATTTTGTATGCCTACTGCAAAATATACAATTCTAATTTCAATTAAAATTTAATTATAATTACAAATAATTCTAATTAAATACCAATTATACTCAAATAAGATCCAATATCTTATATTAATCCTTATTTATTAAACTTCTCATATTTAATCATAAAGTTTCTTAAAATTTACAATTAAGTCCAACTTGATTAAAATATCTTTACTCTCTTCAACCTACTCTTTATATGAGACTCATTAGGTTCCTAAATATATAGACAATGATTATAAATTATAATTATAATTAGATAATTAAAAATCCTTTTAATTTATCTTTAATTATCCAATTAAACGATTTATAATCATATATCAAGATTGACATCGAATAATGCATGATAGCTACCCAAATATTTAGGAATGTCAAAGTGATTTTGACTAACCTTTACCTGTATGCTTTTCCATATAATTCAATCCATTCATCATACTATGTTCTAATTAGACAAAGCATAGAATTAATGTCTACTTCTTTTGAGAACAATCATATTAGTTATCTATCATTACCTATTGATTCAATTAATGATATTTGTAAACTATTTACAAAGCGTCATTCCACTTTGGCAAAGAATTTCCCAAATCAATAATAATCGAGAACAATAGAACATTCTCCCTAATTACTTTAGGGTGATGAATCTTATCTTAATTACACAACTACCTCCATATAGTTCATATTACATCCAATGACTACCGACTGAATGACCTATGATTAAATAGGTCATAAGTAGTATCAAAACATATCAATCCTTACACAAGATAACTTTGGAGACCTCAAGTCAAAAGATCACTTATACAATCATCATAATGAGAATTCTACAAACATATAAGTAATGTTCCTTATAGACTTCTCATATCAGGTTTATTCAATGAAATTATCCTTTAACGAGTACCCACACGTTTGTATAAGTTTCTCCGTACTTTAGACTATGAGATTTACTACTTCCTTCACATGGAAAAACATAACATATGTTAGCCTTTTTATGTTCTATTAGTGTCCAATCTTAATAGAATAATAACAAAGAATAATTTATGGATAATACATAAATACAATATGAATCTCATAAATATAATCTCATTCTAATTTCATTTGCAATGTATAATTATTCCATGGACTTCATCATATACATCCCACCTACACTAAGCCAATCGTTTAAGTATCTCATACCGTATCACCATATGATGATTATACTATTACTGGGATAGTCTCTTAATGAGAGAATTCCACAAGATTCTCTTTAGTGAGCACTTACATCTTAATTATAATGATAATTAAGATAAAAGTTGTAAGATTTAAGTAATAACTAGGAAAAATTGCATAAATATATCCTTAGATCTTTGAAAGACCTTAGCTCTCTTGACATGCCCAATGGCTCTAATGTTAAAAAATACATTACTGATTTGAACAATGCAAGGAACTATATCAAGTTCACTAAATAACTTATTGATCCAATTAATCCTTTCTATTAAATGAAAAATGTATTGTGGCTTAATTAGAAACCATTGCTACATTGGAATCTTTCCAATCTTGAAGGATATTGTTCTTAAATAAAATGGACCTTAATTAGGATTTAATTCTAAAGTGAATATCCATATCTATTTGAACTCAAAAATTAACTCATACATAAAATAATAGATATCTTTAATACTTCAGAAGTATCTAATATCTCAAATAATAAGCATCTTTAGTACATTATTTATATACTTGGACTTAGAAAAATTAATCTATTACTTTTTCGTATCCAACAAAAGTTGTTATTGGACAATTATATTTTCAACAATTGAAAATTAAAATCGTTGTTCCCTATGAGCAATATGCCTCTACATACTCCCACTGAAGAGGACAACTATACTTACACTGTCCTTCTCGTACATATGATAAGTTCACAATCATCTACAAAACAAACTCCATGAATTTATCATAAAAGTGAATCTCTCAATATCTCGTAGCTTTTCAACTATATATCAAATGTATAAACAAAGGAACTAGTTCCAATTAGATGTATTGTTATGAGATTTGAACTTTCCAAATTTCTTCATACTCCCACTACTTATCTTAAGAACCATTCTGCTATAATTATACACTGAAACAAACATTTTGTTTAATAGGTTTATAAGATTATATCCAACATTTTAGATACCCCATAACCTTTGATTACCCAATTTAGTTCTAAACTTAATGGATGCTTCGGCTAAGCATCACATCCTTAAATCATTAACTTTAACTATTTTAAATACTTAGCGATTCATATCTAATATGAAATCTTGCTAATTGATTCAATTGGAACAAATGAAGGTGAGCCATTGTACTAAAAATGGCTATAGAAGAAATAATATTGCATCATATAATACCACATATTATATTTTGCTCCTTATGTAAATCCATAGTCTTATAAATTTAGTTTGAAGGTATTCACCATAGGATCTTATTCCTTATAGATAACCAAAAATTTAAAACTCACCATAGCGATCTCATCAAAGTACTTCAACATTCTTAAAGCTTAATTTCTATTATATCTAAATAATTTGAACTTTTTAAAATTTTAAATCAAGATTTCATTTAATACATATGACTATATCACATAAATTCATTAGTAATATAATGAAAAATAATTATTATCATTTTTATGAATTGTTTTTCTATTCAATACATCACATGTATAAATTTAACAATTGAATATTATCATCATCCTTTCACCAATGGTTAATTTGGTTATTCTTCAACTTGACAAATTTTACAAATTTTATACAACTTATAATCAAAAGGATACACATATCCTTGTATGTAACTTTATGATTCTTGTTACGTTGATTTAACGAACATGATATAAAAGGATACTCTTGATTATCTAACTTTATATTCTTGACACTTATAGTAAGCATAAGTCTCCTTTAATCCAACATATACAAACTACTTGCATAAACTTGAATCAACTACTTTGACTTAACAATTTATTTCTTATTATGCTTTGAACGCTATAATAATGTTGAATCTAAATTATGTATCCAATACTCATAAGCATGGACTAGAAATATATATGATCTCAATCATATCACGTATAGGAAAGACAAGTCATGCAATCATTTTCTTCTTATGAAAACTGTTGTCATACTATAGCAAAGCCTTTAAATGATGTTCATAATTGTGCTTTTAATTGGCTAAATTAAGTGGAACAATTCTAACAAGGTACTATACCTTTCAGTCCTACTCCATGTAACCTCCTGCATCTTGCTATCATGGTGTTGATATACATTTTACATATTTTCTTTAAAGTTTTTGAGACGTTAGTCAACTCAAAATGCCAATACTTTTTTGTCATTTATATGAATTTGATAGATCTCTGAAACTGTTTCACCAAATCCTTAACATAGATTATAGAAAAATTACATAATGGGCATACAATATTTCTATTCTAACTGTGAGAACTCTTCTCAAACATAATCCTATATCTAAGAAATTTTGTTCAATAACCCTTAGTATCAACTATACAAAATAATGTAAATTCCACTTAGAATAAAATATAAACATGATAAAAGCAAGTAAGTAATTATATGTCATTACTACTAAATGAGATTAGGACTTCAATCACGTATTTGGTTACTTCCACTATTTTATTTGAAATAATAGCCCACATTACTATTTGAAAAGACTACTCTAATCTTTCTTGTGCGAGAGGATCTCATTCAAATATATTTGATCTTGAGTTTACTCAACAAACTAATTAAGCTTAAATTAGATAGATAATAACTTTATCAATCATATCTTATGTGACTCCTAGATTTGTTAGGTGATAACCCTTACCATAATATATCTTATATGTTATTCCTAACCTTGTCTTTAAATTCATGTGATCATAAGTTTGCCCATCCAAATCACACAAATTTAGTTAAGTAGAACCCACTATTATAAGACTAAACATATTCGAGTTAAAGTGGCCTTGAGTTTGCTCAACAAATTTGACAATAAACGAAACTCTAGTTTATTCTTATAACAATGAAAGGCGACAGTCACGTTCTCAATGTGTACTTGATATTTTAGTGAGGGATTTAATTTCATTCATCTAATCAAACATAAAATTGTAGGTAAAATATCACATATATAAAACGTACAATTTAACATTCATCCAATATATATATATATATATATATATATATCAAACACGTAAATAAAGTATACAACTTATGCACTCATAATCAAATTATAAGCAAAAAAAATATCAACTTTGGTTTGATTCTAGTTATTGTTCTTAATAACCTAAAATAATATTTCCAACTCTTTGAAAAAATTAAATTAGATTAAATGTATTGATTACTAAATAAATTAAATTCCTATTCTAAATAGAAATTTAATTTGATTTGAAAACAATTTTCAAATCCAATTAGAAACTATTTTCAATTATCTTAACTCCTTTAATAAAATTTAATTGAAAACGATTTTAATAAATTATTCTTCTTACTTGTTATAATTTAGAAAAAGTCCTTTTTCAAAATTGTACAAGTAACACTTTTAAAACAATCAAAAACATTTTTCCAAATTTATTAGGAATTTAAACCTACTTAATTTTAATTAAATCAATTTAACTAAAAGAACGCTTAAAAAATATAAAAAATCAAATTAAAAGGGTGGGTGCCCGCGTAAGAGCTCTTCTGTGAGGTGCACAGGCCTAGATAACTTCAACCGTTAACCCTCTGGTTTCATGTAGTACATGCACTCCACCATTTTTAGATTAGGCGTTTCTATTTTTGTGTTTTGTCATCGCTCCTCTTGATCTTTGCTCCTACCGCGCCTCTGTCGTTGTTGGCCTTTCATCGTGCTCCCCACATGCTGCTGCCTTTCCATAGGCGTTGTTGTCGAGTGCTTCATCTTATGGGTGTCTGTTGCCCTCGATCAGTGGCAGTCTCACTGGGGGAACTCAACAGCCACAAAATGCAAACTATTAAGCCTTCTCCAAGACTCAAAACAACTAGGGAGTTTTTATGACAACAAATCGCCAACTCTTCACCATCGCCATCTCTTGCCCTACCAAATTGAGAAGCTTCTAAAAGTTATTAACAAAGGGGTGTTTCATTATACCCTAGTAGCAATACAAACAAACACCATATGCACACAGTTTAGCCACAACAAGAAAAAATCCCAACAACATCAAAATGCAAATGCAAGCCAACAATATGAACATAAAACCCAAATACCCAACAGACGCTATTCTTGCTTTCTAGATTTTGGGTTTCTCTATTTTCTGGGTTTAGATTGTTTAAAATCCGAATTTTTTAAAATTTAAAACTAGGTTATGGTGTTAACAATTAGATAAAACCTAATTTGATAACTTAGGCTTTGTTTGGTTTGAGGGTTAGTAATGGAACAGGATGGAACGTAACATACTTCCATCATTTAGTTAAGAGTTTCATAATAGAATGGAACAGAATGGGACGAAAGTGGAGAGTTTTATGATACGTTTCATTCCATCCTAAACAGTGAAAATAAAAAATCTCCGATTTAGAGGATTTAAGATGAAACATAAACTAATAAATACATACTACCTAATATACCCTCAATAATTTTTCTTAATACCAATTATTTCTTCTAACTCTAACCCCCTTTTCCTCACACTCATTTATTACGGTCCACAAAAATTGTATATATTTAATAATATTTTTATATTATTTTTCCTTGTCCTAATAATAATATTTTTATATTATTAATAATAAATTGTATATAATTAATAATATTTTATATTATTTCTCCTTACCTAATAATAATATTTTTATATTATTAATAATAAAATGCATATATATAATAATAAAATAATAAAATTTTTATTAATAAAAAAAATATAAATTATTCTTTAATTGTTTGTATATATTTCTACATAAATAAAAATATAGATAAATAATTTTTAAATATAAATCACTTACAATAGAATAAAATTTATTAAACAATTAATAATAATATTTTTATATAATTAATAATAAATGGTGTATAATTAATAATAAAATAATAAAATTTCTATTAAATTTTTTGTTATTTTAAAATATAAAATATATAAAAAGTTATTTGTCACGATTGTGACTTGAACAGCCGTAACTTTTTAATTGGACATGATTTCTGTTTTAAAATTATAGTATTAAACCTCTTGCAACAACCATTTTAATATGAGAGTTATAATAGTCATTTATTATACATTACAGTTCATTACATTATGAACCCTTCTATCCCTCTCAAACAACTTTTCACTATATTACATTTCATTCCATCATAAATCATTCTTTTCTGTTTTATTCCATTCTATTAATTAACATCAAATCAAACAGCCACTTAGGATTCATGGGCATTATTATGAAAATTTTCAGATTTTCACGTAATTTCAAGAACATATTCACTTTAATTTAATGTTCATCTGAATCTGATTTTAGGTTTGTGATTATTACAATTTCAATTCCAAAATTAATCAATAATAATAAAAAATATTTTAATTAAATTATAGGACTGTTGGAAAATTAGGACATTATACGATCTTAACCATTGAGAAATAATTACGATACTTTTTCGTATTTTTATTTCTCGAAAACTAAGATCAATTTAATTTTATAAAATAATTAACGCATAAATCATAACAAAGCATGAGTCTTAATTCGTATCTTATTCCGAAGTTTCATCACATTCTTGTCGTATCCCTCGAACCGTTTTAAAGCCCGAACAATCTCAACCATTGTAGTGGCACAAGTGTCCAGCCTCTAACGATATCAATAAAATGAGTTGAGAGAACTCTATAACCCTTACAGAGAGGGTTAAGCAAGATGTGTTAACTCCATTAGAGCTTAAGTCTGTTTATAATAAGTTTTGAATATTTTAGTAATTTAATTGAAATTAAATTCTAATTTCAATTAAACTTTAATTAGATAATTCTAATTAAATACCAATTATGCCCAATAAAATCTAATATCTCATATTCATCCTTATTTATTAAATATCTCATATTTAATCATAAAGTTTCTCAAACTTTACAATCAAGTCCAACTTGATTAAAAAATCTTTGTTTTCTTCAACATTTTCTTTATGTAAGACATATTAGATTCCCAAATATGTGGGCAATGATTATAAATTCTAATTCTAATTCATAATTATAATTAGATAAATTAAAGCTCCTTTTAATTTATTTTTAATTCTCCAATTAAACAATTTATATTCATATATCAAGATTAGAATATAACAATGCATTATAACTACTCAAATATTTAGGGATGTCAAAGTGATTTTGAATAACCTTTCTGTGTAGGATTTTCTATATAATTATATTCTTTCATCATATAATGTTTCAATTAGACAAAACATGAAATTAATGTCTATTCTTTTTAAGTCCAATTATATTAGTTATCTACCATTAGATATTGATTCAATTAATGATATTTATAAACTATTTATAAAACGTCGTTCTACCTTGGTCGAGGATTTTTGTAATCAATACTAATTGATAACAACAGAATACTCTCCCTAATTACTTTAGGGCACGGATGTGAATACCATTCCGTACCGGTTAGACGGTATCGTACCGACTGAAAAACAGAAAGGTACTGACGTCTTTGGTACTTGGTGTAAATACTAGTCAGTACCGGTCTGTTTTGTCTGGTACTGGGCAGTACCGAAAGTTTTGAAAAATATAGGGACACTTTTGCAAAATTTTCAATTTTTAAAAAAAAAACTCTCCCACCTCTCTATCTCACTCCCTCCCTCCCTCCCCCTTCTTTTCTTCAAAGTTTTTATAACTAATTATTTAGTTAAACTTTTATTGTCATTTTTTAGTTTTAAATTTTAAAATAAAATAAATATTTTTATTACTAATAATAATTATACATTAAATTAATTTTAAAAATAAATTGTTTTTATTTAAATTAATTTTAATCTTTTATACAATATTTATTAATAAAGTACTAATAAAAATATTTTATTTTTTAAAATAAATAATTTAAAAATATTATTTATAAACTAATTTTTATTCTATATATTTTAATTATTAAATCAAAATTTATTTTAAATTTATATATTTTAAAAAAATTAAATTTAATTATATTTGTTAATACTTATTAAATTAAATTAAATTATAAATTAAATTAAGATATTTATAATTTTAGTAATAATTAATTAAATATATAATATATTTAATTGATAGTAAGTTAAATAATATATATTTTTGTTTCATTTTTCTTTATCACGAACTCTTATTGTAAATTGTAATAATTTAGGAGTTAAGGATATTTATTATTTTTTATTTTATGCTTTGACGTAATTATTATTTATTATATAATGAAAATTGAAATTGCAATATTTAAATGCTTTGCATGATTTTTAATTTTATATTTGTATGATGATAATTGTCTTTTTTATAAAAATTGTGGTTATTATTTATATTTGAAATATCTAAAAATTATTGTTATCTCGTATTAATTGTGATTATTATTTTTTATTATAACTTTTGGAGATAGAGTTAAAAATATATAGTACAACTGTACAATATGACAATAGACTATTTTGCAATTTAAAAAAATTTAGGGACTATTTCATAAATTTTAAAAATTTCTTGAAACGGTATCTTATATTGAACGATACTGGTACAACCAAAACTCAATTCGGTACTAAGTCTGGTACGATATTCGCAATATTGCTTTAGGGTAATGAATTATATCTTGATAACACAACTACCTCTATATAGTTTATGCTACATCTATTGACTACCGATTGATTAACTCATGATTAAATAGGTCATTAGTAGTATCAAAACATAACAATCCCTATATAAAATGGCTTTTGAGACCTCAAGTCAAAATATCACTTATACAATCATCACAATGAAAATTCTATAGATATACAAATAATGTTCCAAATGGATTTCTCATATCGATTTTATTCAGTAAACTTGTTCTCTTTAACAAGTACTCGCATATTTTTTTAAGTATCTCTACAATTTAGCAAACGAGATCCACTAATTCCTTTATAAGGAAAAACATAACATGTGTTAGTCTTTTTACATTCTATTAATGTCCAATCGTAATAGCATAATCATTGGAAACAATTTAGGGATAATACATAAATGCAATATAAATCTTATAATTATAATCTCATTATAATTTCATTTGCAATGTATAATTATCTCATAAACTTTATCATATACATCTAAATATGTATAAGATAAATAATATAACAATAACAACAACAACAACAACAACCAAATATGAATCTCGCTACTTCGTGAGATCTAGAAGTCCAATAGTATGCAGTCTTACCCTTAACTAATAGAGAGGTTATTTCCGAAGGACCCACGTGAAAAGAGAGGAAGTGAGAGAGATAGAGAGAGAGACAAAGAGAGTAGGAGAGAGAGGAAGAGAGAGAAAGAGAGAAAGAAGAAGAGAAAAGAAAAAAGAAAAAAAGAAAAAGAAGGAGAAAAATAAAAAATAATGATAATAAGAAAAGGATGAAGAAAAAGAGAAACTAATACTAATAGTAGTAGTAGTAGTAAAAAAAAGAAGAAGAAGAAAAGGAAGAAGAAGAAGAAAAATAATGTGAATATAAGTAGTGTTAGTATGAATAATAATAATAATAATAATAATAATAATAATAATAATAATAATAATAATA
>JANZXR010000009.1:4045282-4061717 GCA_027575705.1 Erythroxylum echinodendron
TGTTAAGAGATGTGTTAAGTGATGTGACACGCCACCCTCGCGGGGCACGGATTCGGGTATCACGATCGATATTGGGTCCGGGTTCGGCGGGAGTGGGGTGTTACAGTTAAGATGAAAATCATACCTTTAGCCAGTGTCTAAGGAAATTATTTTTAAGATCACATCAATATTTTATAAATCTAGATTGCATAATTATGATATTAGATAAGCTAAATTGATGACCTATGTACTAGAAATTGTAAAAAACTTTTACTCTATTAAGGTTTAAGGTGCTAATAGTATCATTTTGAAAAGGCTAATGTGTAATGTGGTAGCATCGATATTGGAAAGGATGAACTTATACTTTTTAGGAAATGATAAAGAATAAGTTGTAGATTTTATAAACTATTAATGTTCAATATTTTTGTATCCTAATTGATATATTCCAACTTAAAGGTAATCACTCACCCCATGTTTTCTTTTCATACATATGCTAAACTTATACGATCATTAAAAGAAGGCGAAGATGGTTAGCCAATTTATAATAATGCTTCTAATGTGATAGAGTAGATAAATTTTGTAAAAGTTAAATAAAATTAGAAGACAACTCACCACCTCAAATTAATGAATTCAAATATAAAGGAGGAACCTAGCTAGAAAAGGAAAAGACCAACATAGGCTAAAATAATAAAAACTAGTTAACCTCTACATAACAAAAATGGATCAAAGAATCATATATAGATAAGACAAATAAAAGCAACTTATAGGTTCCAATTAGAGAGCATGTTAGAGTGGAGCTTCTAGTAAACTCTTTAGTCAATAACTTTTTTTATTAGTTAAATTGTTGTGGTTAAAAACAAAAGTATCCACCTCTTGATTTTGAAAATACTCAATTTTCTTTCCTTTCATATGGTATAATTGAAGCAACATATGCTAATTCTAAATAGTATATACTATCCTTTATTGTTCATATTAATTTTTATATCCCATTCCTCTATATCAAAATAGTAATTCAAGTTGCAAGACAACTTGTATAAAGCAAGTAATAGCTCTTAGGTTGAAGAGAAGTAATCAGACTTAAAGAACAAGTGATTATGAGATTCAATTTACTTATCATGAAGAACACAAATCATATCACTTAGTTATGTACAAGAAGTTCTATAATTTTTTTGTCCTTTTTTTAATTATTTTCTAGAGAGTAAAAATAGCTCTTAAAAGGAAATCCTTTAAAGATATTCAGACAAGTTTGAATGAAACTTTTAATTTGGGTCTCATCAAAGTTACATGATCTTCTCCATTAGAATCTAGAGGATAACTTGACATATTATCTTTGATGGAATTGAAGCTCCTCATATAACTAAATGGCCCGATCGAGAAATTTCCAATAACAATTTCAAAGACCTTAGTATATTGTAAGAGAACAAAAATTATGGATCTAGTATCTCACAGATTTTGGAGATGACCTAGAGAATTTTGGTTGTCATAAAAAAATTATATGATCATTCATTCCCTATTAGCACCTTCTTCTTATTTCTAATGCACACTCTTAACTTTAGTATCTACTGAGGAGACTAAGATAGTTGAGTATTAGCGTTCACTATCCAAAAGTTTGTTCCTTTTAAGAAATGTTCATAAAACCATTAAACCTATAATACCCTTCCTTATATATATCTTCCACCCCTACCTTTTCTATTTTTCATTTTCCCCCAAAAGGTTAATATTTATGAAACCATCATCATCCTATATTTTCACCTCCAATGAATCTAACTAGCTAACCATATATACCAATAAAAATGTTGAATTTGTTTTACCTTATAAAATGCCGAATTCATCTTAAAATCGAGAAAAAATCAAATAAAAACTTAAATCTTTGATCTGTCACCTCTAGTGAGTATTATAGACCACCACTACCATTGGACTCCCTTGATGTTAAGAGAAATTAATTATGATGTTGTTAATAGTCATTGTTTGTATCACTACCGATTGACAAAACTAAAGGTTAAGGCTCTGAAATAAATTTTCCTTAACTAGTTAATATTGGTTGAAATTTAAGTTTCTTGCAATTATAAAATTTGTTCTACTCATTAAGAGCGTTCATTCGGTATAAAAATTGTTGAATTATAAAACTGAAAATTTTTCTTGTTACTGGAGGAATATTCCGATGATTGGAGTCTGGTTGTTAAAGATAATGTTCCGATAATTAGAATCTGGTTATTGGAGATAATGTTTCGACGAATTGATGAAAAAATTTTCAAATAATTTTTAAAAATTACATAAATTATGATGATTATTTGTTTCCTCAAGAAAATTCTTAACGATTTGTGATTTAAAAACTATGAAAAGATTAGGCAAGAATATGACTAAATGTTCAAATTGTATAATTGAACCATCCTAGCAAACCTATTGATTCCCATGTTATTAAATGATCCCAACAATTTGTAAATGACATTGATTATGATGCCTATGTGAATATTACTGCAATATCTAAGTGTATGTACACGATCTTAGGTAATTATACACACTAAAAGCATTTATGATGATCCTCACATGACTGATGCTTGTTTTATAAAATTGCATCATTGATATTTAGATTATGTATTGATGTGTTTGTTTGTGATTATGGAGGAGAAACAATTTGTAGGTTGTGCCACCTAATAGATATACATAAAAACTAGATGTGCACTAGTTTAATTATCAGAGGTGACTGTTATATGATATAGACCAATCTTAGTTGATGTTTGGCTCATGTTCGAGTTCTTATTTGATATATATATATATATTGTTGTTGTAATTATGATTTTGGATGTATTGAGTGGGGTTTATTCTGTTGGTGATGCTTGTCTCCCTATAAGCCCTTTGGACTAAAAGAGTCTTACGAGTATATGGTATAACTGTATAGCTAGGTTGTTAGTGATGCTTAGCTCCATATAGCCATTTGAGGTGTAGTGTTATAAGGATTTATCATTGGAGACTAGGGTCCTAGAGATATCCCCTCTCCATAAGTTATTATGCATTATATTTGATTTTTCATTCATAATATATGTGTGTGTGTGTGTGTGTGTGTGTGTGTGTGTGTGTGTTTATGTTAGTATAAATTATATATTATTTAAGCATTCAATTGGGTGTTTGTAGGGCGATATAGAATTACTCATTAAGGTTTGCCTCCCATTAACTCTTTTTTTAAGGTAAGTTTGAGGAGCATCGATTGGAGTATATCTACCTGTACATATGCTTATTTCATTTGCTTTTACTTGTATTTATCCCCTAACGTCTGTAGTGATACGATTTCGTATTTTGAAAAATTTTCTTCTGATGCACTCTAATTGGTGGTACTAACCTTTCCTTTGTTTCTTTAGTCAACATGAACAAATGTGCGTGATTTCTCACCTAAATTAACCAAGGGGCCTATAATGAGGCCTCGATATAGAATGAGACACCTGCCTCTGTTGTTTTAGTTAGATGACGCGATAGGTGTAGGATGACCAAGACTCAACAGGCACTTATAAAAGAGCCAAAGGTTCCACAAAGAGCTCTTAAGGCACTTGCATTTGATATGAAACCATTTCTAGTATAAAGAGAAGCTAACCAGGACATATTCTAAGATTCGATGAAGATGATAGTACAGTAACAACAATAATTAGTCCACCACCCATTGTAGCCTCATTGCTGAAAATGTTAGACATTCAATTATCAGTAGCGTATACAAGGTTTTCTCCCTTAAAGTTTGATAGGACCAGACCAAAGGAGGCCGTTGATTTGCTTGATGAGGTGGAGATACGAGGTAAGAGACTGTACTATGATGACAGCCAACTAGTGGATCTAGTATAGATGTTTTTGTATAGAAAGGCCAAAGATTGGTATTGAGACCATATCCTTTCATACTTGATAGTGACATGGTTAGAGTTTAGGGAGAGGTTTATGCACTTTTTCCTCTCCTTTACAACTTGGAAGGCAATTAAGTATGAGTACCAAAATCTACTCCAAAGAAATAGGATGGTGGATGAGTATTACTATGAGTTATTAGGAAAGGTTCTCCACTTTATTTGATATGGTCAAATAGTTGGAAAGGATCCTCACGGAGTAGGGTGCTTTATCCACTAAAGAGCATAGTAGGAGGCATTCAATAGGAACCTCAAATTTTCAACAACGGGATAGTAATAATCAAACTTTTTGCTAGGGTACAGTTAGAGTGAGAGCTATCAAGAGAGGGTTTTTGAGCACATGGCAAGGTGAGATATAGCCGTAAAAACTTAGGAGGATTCAGTTCATTCCTAGAGCAAGTAATAGCAATAACTGACAGATATCTAAATGGAGCAATTTAGGTTCGATATCCTCCATTTTCTAGCAATGTGGTTATAACACCCCCGCTGCTATAAGGTACATACTGGAACACCTTTATGATATTCTAGTATATATCCTATAACAACAGCATTCTAACTATCACACATTTACTTTATAATATGGCAATTTATCCAATTTAATCATGGCATCTACTATCATACAAGAAAGTCACCAAATTTTAAAACAAATTTCCTCTTTTCATTACATAAATCTGAACGTACATACATTGTAGATTTAAAAAATTTGTATATGTACATCATCATATCATAATACAAAATATAGCACATGAAATAGGAAACAAAAGATAT
Source organism: Erythroxylum echinodendron (assembly GCA_027575705.1). Classification (NCBI taxonomy): domain Eukaryota; kingdom Viridiplantae; phylum Streptophyta; class Magnoliopsida; order Malpighiales; family Erythroxylaceae; genus Erythroxylum; species Erythroxylum echinodendron. The sequence goes on from JANZXR010000009.1 coordinate 4,049,911, forward strand.
AACTAAATTCTTCAGTCCATCTGACCGATCTTTGAGCCATATCAACTTCAAAAAAGTACAAGAATTAAATTTCTTGTACGATATCTCAGTAATTAAAATCCTCTCTCAGTCTTGAAATGTCATTTGCATTTTCAGATGAGGTAATCATCATCGATGATTCACACAATTCAAGAAACATATTAATTCAAATAACAGATAATTCATATCATTGCATTTTTACATGTTATATCACATATCACATTCTCATTTAAGAGTTAGACAATTACATTTCAATCAATCAAATGTACTTTGTAAAAAGTATATGGAATGCACATGTGACACTTTTCCATTTATTATGTTGTTGTGATAGAGTGTCTAAACTGTCTTGTATCTATTGTGGATATCAGGCTCATTTATACTATCCCTTACCAGTTGGGGATACAGGGCTCTTTTTACATAGTGTTGGCTCTTAATCACATTGGAACTTTAAGCTCGTTTTCAGTAACTACTCAGGTCACAACTCTCATTATCTGATCATGTATTCATGTATGGAATGCATATCATAATCAATCAATCAATTTAAGAAACAATTAGTTCTTCCCATTCACATACAAGTAACATTTCAATATCTCATCCATACATTATAATCATCGGACCTTCGTGTCCAGATTTTAGTATACTACATTACACATTCATAGGTTAAGTCAAAACAGAATTATCATAACAATAATTGAGTGAGACCATCTAGGTTACTCACCATTTTCTTTTGAAGCTATTGCCTCGAAGTTCCGGCAACGTTTGGATGTTGATGTTCTAATTGCTCCTTTATAACAAGAAACATACATATATCACTATTTTGCACAATTGTATAAGTGTCTATTAATGCACATATATGAATATGAAATATGCACAATACATGTTCAATGACATTCCTAGGTATTTTTCTGTGATTCTCATCACATAATCATTCATATTTCAAAGTCACGTAAGTATCATTTATACTTATGGTTTATACTCAATAAGACTATAAAAATCAAAATTCATAACTCATTTCTTCAATTCATATTTTTTCCTAAGACACACTTTCAAGTCAACTTTCCATGATCAATCTAATAAGGAGAATGAAGTAATTCGAGAATACTTTCTTCTAGATAATCGTTCATCTATCTCTTAAGGTTCTAATGACACTAAGATCATTCAATTTAGTTCAGTATCGCAAAAGTTATATTCCAAATAAATTCAGACCATTCTTAAACTGTAACAATTCCATGTACTTAACTTCAGTCTAAACTTTGAAATTCTTAAGGAAAGAATTAAAATTCTATTTCTTCAGACAAATTGTATCCCTATGTCTCTAGTTTATCCCAAATCAATAATCACTCCATTTAGATAACTATAAATCAAGTTATGATCAAAATATCGAAGCATTTTTAAGCTATTTAGGAAATTTGGCCACAACAAAGCTAGAAGTTGCCACGACGAACTTTTCCCGAGAGGAATCCTCGTAAAATCTTACAAGATGGCCGTTGTGAACTTTCACAAAAAGCAATAAACAAAACTCATTTTCTAGCTTTTCCAACTCCATTTTTCAGGTCAGTTTTGTATGACAATTATGACCTAGAAAACGAGGTTTTTTGGTAATACCTTCTTCTAAATAAATGTTCATCTGTGTTTTAAGTTTCTAAAGAACTAAAGTTCATACAATTTGTCTCAGTATACTGCATGCTATAGATAGTTTACCACATACTGTTCAGAAAAGAGACAAAATACAAAACTCAAATTCAAGAAAAATTTCAAAACTCTTGAAAAAGAATTCAAACCCAATTCTTTTAAGAAACTTGCAGCCAATCGTATGTAGTTTAATATAAATTAACAACCATCCTATTTGGATATCCGTAGAGCAAGATATGTCTAAATTACCGATGCATGTTCGGTGGGATTACTAGATCTGACATATTTCTAGCACTCCTCGTCATCATCTCCATCCCAATTCTTCTCTTTTGCTTAGTGTATCATTTCTAACTTATATCATATACACAAAAAACCAAACATATCATATACACATTCATCATAATGACCTTTTTATCTCAAAAATCATCTCAACAACAACAACAACTTATCAATTATCAACGAATCTTCACTCTTCCAACCCCATTTTTATGATCATGCTAGCTCTAACCCATCATCAATACAGAAAAAACAAGGAATAAACTCATTCATTCATTCATCACATTTTTATACACCATTTAATAACACCAAAGTAAAACATAATTCCATTACCTCTTCATTCACCCACATCATTAAGTCATGAATGATATTAGCTCACTAAATTCAATTGTTTTGACAAAAACCTCTTTATAAATCAAACAATCAAAAAATTACCTAAGGAATTTCATATTCAAAACAAAACCTCAAATTACTCATCATAATGTCCCATTTACACTAACCTATGAAGATTAAAGCATCACTTACTTGATTTCTCTTCAATGTCTTCAAACACAAAAAGAAGCCCTAACTTCCCAATCATCATATGACCTTGATCTTCTAAAGGTGGTAGGGTTAGGTTCTTTAGTGACAAATGAAGAAGAGAACAAGATGGGAGTGATGAGAGAAAGTTGAAAGCAAGCTTTAGTGTTAATGAAGGCTTGGAGATTCAAAATCATAAAAGGTGAGAGTGAAGAAGGAAGTTATGAAGAGAAGAAGAGAAAACAAGTGAAAGACACAATTAATTGGTCTTTCATTTGTTAATTTTCGTGTAAGTCACGAGGGGAGTGGTAGTGACACATGTCACTGCCACTTATCACTCTCCTATGGCCCCATTTGGACCCTTTTTAATAACTAATCTATTTAACTCCAATTTCTATTCCAATTGTCTCCAAATTACAATGACATACGTCATTAAATCCCAAAGTCACTAACAAAATTTTCACTATCATTTGACTCTTAATTCCACTTCCATTTATTGATTGTCTTGCCACTTGGCATTTTTTCTAGTCCAAAAATTTTCCACATTTTCATAAATTTTTCTAAAATTCACCAAAATTTCTAAATCACTAAATACACTCTCTAAATCAATTTTCAACATATAAAAACCACAATTGTCAATAAAAATCACCTTTCACATATATAAATCAATTATATCCAGAAATTGTCAATGAATGCATATACAATTATTTTCATGTGCAAACAATTCAATATTCACATGTAGGTGCATATCATATAATGCATGAGCATGAAATTCACTTTCTAATTTCTTAATAATCTCTCATATTTTCTATTTTAGCGTCAATATGGTTAACGGGATGTTACAACTCTCCCCCTCTTAAAAGAAATTTCATCCTCGAAATTCTTACCTGATTGTTCGAACAGGTGGGGGTATTGTCTCCTCATATGCTCTTCCGTTTCTCAAGTTGCTTCCTCAGTTGAGTGATTCCTTCGAAGGACTTTCACCAATAGAATGGCTCGGTTCCTCAACTGCTTGATCTGAGATCCCACTATCTTGATTGGCTCCTCAACATAGCTTAAATTACTAGCAACCTCAATTTTTTGAGCCGGTATCACATGTGTTAGATCTGATTGGTATCTTCAAAGCATACTCACATGAAAAACATTATGCAATTGAGACATCTCATTCGGTAAAGCTAACTTATAGGCCAAAGGTCCTAACTTTTCAATGATCTCACAGGGACCAATGTACCTAGGGCTCAACTTGGCCTTTTTACCAAATCTCAATACTTCTTTCCTAGGTGACACTCTTAGAAATACTCTATCTCCGACACTATATTCCAAGTGCCTTTGATGTTGATCTACATAACTCTTCTGTTTATCATAGGTTGCTTTAATTCGGCTTCGGATCAACTTCACCTTGTCTACCGTATCTTACATCAACTCTGGGCCTTCAATCATTCTCAATCCCTCTTCATCCCAATACAGTGGTGACTGACATTTCCTGCCATACAGTGCCTTATACGGTGCCATCCTGATACTACTGTGATAATGATTATTGTATGCAAATTCTATCAATGCTATATACTGACCCCAAGCTCCTTGAAACTCCAATACATATGCTCTGAGCATATCCTCAACAGTCTTTATTGTCTTCTCACTTTGTCCATCTTTCTGAGGATGAAATGTTTTACTGAAGTTCAATTTAGTACCCACAGCAGACTGTAAGCTCTTTCAGAATCTCGAAGTAAATCTGGAATCTCTGTCCGATACAATGGACACTGGAACCTCATACAGTCTAACCACTTCATTAACATATCTCTAGGCCAACTAATCTAGTGAGTTATTCTCTCTCACTGGTAAGAAATGGTTTGAATTAGTCAATCGGTCCATTACAACCCATATAACATCGTTCTGCCTTAGAGTCTTAGGCAATTCCATAATGAAGTCCATGGTAATTCGTTCCCATTTCCACTTCGAAATAGGCAATGAATGTAGCTTCCTTACTGGAGCCTAATGCTCAACCTTAACCTACTAGCATGTCATACACTTAGAAACATACTCGACCACTTGCTGGGCCACCAGAAATGCTGCTTTAGCGTGTTATACATCTTGGAAGTACCAGGATGTATAGTACAGGCAGCCATATGAGCTTCCTCTAGAATTTCTTCCTCAGATCATCCACATTAGGCACACACAGCCTCTGCTTCAACCGCAAGGTCTCATCCCTCAACTCAAACTCAGAATATAGACTCATCTTCACTTTCTCTATAATCTTCACCATATCCGGATCTTTCTTCTGTATTCTTCGAATTCTATCATGTAACATTGGCCTCAACTTCAATGTAGCAATCAAGGCCTCATCTTGCTCCAGATTTAACTCCACGTCCACAGCTCTCAAATGAATCAAGTTAGATAACCTAGATGTCTGAATCAACACATTAGCTTTCCCTGGTTAATACTTAATCGTGCAGTCATAATCCTTCAACAATTCTAGCTATCTCCTCTGTCTCATATTCAAGTTCTTCTGACTTAGCAGATACCTCAAGCTCTTGTGGTCGGTATAAATCTGGAATGTCGCTCCATACAGATAATGTCTCTATATTTTTAGAGCAAAGACAACTGTAGCTAGCTCTAAATCATGTACTAGATAATTAATCTCGCAAGACCTTAATTGTCTCAATGTATAGGTGATCACGTTGCCATTTTGCATCGATACACATCTCAATCCTTGATGCGAAGCATCACTATATACTATGTATCCTCCGGTCCCCAATGGAATAGTTAACATCGGTGACGTAGTCAATCGATGCTTCATCCCCTTAAAGCTCTCTTGACATTTCTCATCCCATTTGAACACTACATTCTTCCTCAGAAGTTTTTTCAGAGCGGTTGAGATCAAGGAAAACCCCTTGACAAACCTCCAGTAGTATCTGGTTAATCCTAGGAAGCTTCAGATTTCAGACACATTCCTCAGAGCTTCCTAATTCATCACTGCCTCTATCTTTTTTGGGTCCACTCATATGCCTTCTCCAGTCACTATATGTTCGAGAAACACTACTTGATCCAGCTAAAATTCACACTTACTAAATTTGGCATACAGCTATTTCTCCCTCATAATCTGTAGAACCACTCTCAGATGCTTGGCATACTCTTCTCTATTCTTTGAATACACCAAAATGCCATCAATGAACATAATCACAAACCTATCTAGGTAGGGCTGAAACACCTTATTCATCAAGGCCATAAATGTTGTCAGGGCATTAGTTAATACAAACGGCATTACTAGAAACTTGAAGGGCCCATACCTACTCCTGAATGCACTCTTCAGTACATCAGCCTTAGCTATATTCAACTGATAGTACCTTGATCTCAAATCCAGCTTAGTGAATACTTAAGCTCCTTACAACTGATCAATCAAATCATCAATTCTAGGCAACGGGTACTTGTTCTTCACTGTCACCTGATTCAGTTGCTTATAATCGATGCATAACCTCAAAGTCCCATCTTTCTTCTTTACAAACAGCACTAGAGCTCTCCAAGGTGAAACACTAGGTCTAATAAAACCCTTTTTCTAGCAATTATTGTAGCTGAGCCTTCAACTCCTTCAGTTCTATAGGTTCCATCCTATATGGAGGAATAGATATAGGAGCGACACCTGGAACTAAATCAATTGTAAACTTTGTTTCCGGATCTGGAGGTAAACCAAGTAATTCGACAGGAAACATATCTAGGAATCCCCTAACCATAGGAATGTCCTGCATATTCTGCTCAGCTCTAGTATCAATGACACGGTCCAGATAGGCATTCACATCATCCTTGCATCAACCTTAATGCACTTACAAATGATATCAACTTGGCTGGCACTGCTTGACTAATTCCTCTAAAAACCACTCTCGGTTGACCAAGAGATTCTAGTACTACCTCCTTGGTATAACAGTTCATGACAGCCCTATGAACAGTGAGTCAATCCATGCATAAGATAATATCTATCTCTCTTAGCTCTAATATAATTAAGTCCGCCTCCAAAACTACTTGATCAATCTGTATCAAGCATCTCTTGTAAACCTCCCCCATAACTGTAGTATTGCCTATTGGTTTACTCACCTCTGGTCTATACTGTAATATCTTTATCACATTATAGCCTAGATGCCAGACGCGGTGCGATAAATGAATGCATAGACCTTGGATTTAGTAAAACAAATGCTTCATACTCATAAATAAGTAACGCACCAGCAATGACATCCGGAGAGTCATGTGCCTCCTGCCTAGTCAATGACTCGGGCCTAAGATTGAGGTCGGCTTCTCTGTACCTCATTCCTAACAGAAAGACTCCCTATGCTCACTCTGCCTCTACCACGGCCTCTCTGTCCAGTCCCACTACCTCTACTATGCTGAATAGTAGCTCCATTCCCTAATCTATCACTCATACCAGACTGAGTTCCCATAATAGCAAGACAATCTCTAATCTGGTGGTCAATAGAGCCACATTTAAGGCAAGCTCTGGTCAATCTCCAGTACTCACCACCGTGCCTCTTCCTACAGTGCTCACACTGAGGTAACTGACTTTGCATTGTACCTGTTTGATGCCAGTTTAAGCAAAACCACCCCTCTGTCTGAATCCTGACTGCCTTGGTCCAGCTAGTGCTCTTAATGCTCTATTCTGGCACTTATTGAATCTTCTTCCAGAACCACTCTGACTCTCACTGGAACTCTTCAAGCTAGATCCTTGCCCATACTCTGCTTGTCCTTATCTCAATAGCTGTTCAAGTCTAATCGAAGCAGCTCTCAACTCAGCGAAATTACTTAGATTGGAGATCGTCAGCCTTATTCTGATCTCCTTGTTTAGCCCATCCTCAAACCTCCTACACTTATCTTCTTCGGTAGGAATCAAAGCAGTAGCATATCCCATCAGCTCATTAAACCTGATCTCATACTCTACCACTGACATCCTACCCTGCTTCAGACCCAAGAACTCTTTCATTTTCCTGTCAAAGTAGATCTTGGGCATTTAGTTCTCCTTGAAGACCCTCAAAAAGTCTTCCTAGTTTAGGTTGAAAAGCTTGGTGGTACTGCCTAGAATAGTCTTCCACCATTGTTAAGTTGGGCCCTATAGTAAGGAAACCGTATAGTCGAACTTCTAGTCCAACTCGCATTCCATTTGATCAAAGACCTTTTTTGATATTTCCAGTCATCCTTCGGCCTCAATATGGTCTGTACTTCTGTTGAAGTCCATAGTTCCCTGCTTCCGTATCCTATCATACCTCCTCTCCCTTACCTTGGGAACTCTAGGAGGCATTACCTCCAGTTGAGGTACAGAGGAGTCTCTACTGGCTCCTAAAGATTCTTGGTCGTTCATGTCAATTGACCTTTCCATTTGAACACCTAAGGCAGATGACATATAATAGAGAAGAACCTCAATCATTATCCACATTTCTCGAGATATTTCATCCTTAACATTCCTATATGTCCCTATGGATACCAAATCATGCTCTGATACCACCTAACTGTAACACCACCACTGCTATAAGGTACATACCGAAACACCCTTATGACATACTAGTATATACCCTATAAAAATGGCATGTTAACTATAACACTTTCACTTTATAACATCGCAATTTATCCAATTTAATCATGGAATCTACCATCATACAAGAAAGTCACCAAATTTTAAAACAAATTTCCTCTTTTCATTAGATAAAACTGAAAGTACATACATTCTAGCTTTCAAAAAGCTGTATATATACATCATCATATCCTAATACACAATATACTACATGAAAGAGGAAATACAAAAGATCTAACTAAATTCTTCAGTCCAGCTGACCGATCTTTAAGCCATATCAACTTCACAAAAATATAAGAATTAAGTTTCTTATACGGTCTCTCAGTAGCTAGAATCCTCTTTCGGTCATGAAATGTCAACATACAATTTTGGGTGAGTTTTACAAACTCAAATGAGGTAACCATCATCAATGATTCATACAATTCATGCAACATAACAATTCACATAACAGATAACTCATATCATTGCATTTTTACATGTTATATCGCGTATCACATTCTCATTTAATAAATTAAACATACTTAATAAAAAGTATATGGAATGCTCATGTGGCTCTTTTCCATTTATTACGTTGTTGTGACAAAGTGCTTAAACTGTCTTGTATCCATTGTGGATACCGGGCTCATTTATACTATCCCTTATCCATTGGAGATACAGGGCTCTTTTTACATAGTGAGCCCTTGGCTCTTTATCACATTGGAGCTTTAAGCTCATTTTCGATAGCTACTCAGGTCACAACTCTCATTATCTGACCATGCATTCATGTATGGAATGCATCTTATAATCAATCAATCAATTCAAGAAACAATTAGTTCTTCCCATTCATATACAAGTAGCACTTCAATATCTCATCCATACATCATAATCATCAGACCTTCGTTTCTGGATTTCAGTACACAACATTAAACATTCATAGGATAAGTCAAAACAGAATCTAAAATAACAATAATTGAGTGAGACCATCTAGGTTTCTTACCTCTTACTTCCGAAGCTATTTCCTCGAAGTTTCAACACGTCTGGATGTTGACGTTCCAATTGCTCCTCTATAACAAGCAATATACACATATTACTATTTTGCACAATTGTATAAGTGTCTATTAATGCACATATATGAAATATGAAATATGCACAATACATGTTCAATGACATTCCTGGGTATTTTTCCATGATTCTCACCACATAATCATTCATATTTCAAACTCACATAAGTATCATTTATACTTATGGTTTATACCTCAATAAGACCATAAAAATCAAAATTCATAACTCATTTCTTCAATTCATATTTTTCCTAAAACTTTCGAGTCAACTTTCCATGATCAATATAATAGGGGGAATGAAGTAACTCGAGAACAGTTTCTTTTAGAAAATCGTTCATCTATCTCTTATGTTTCTAATGAGACCAATATCATTCAATTTGGTTCAGTACCCCAAAAGTTATATTCCAAATAAATTCGGACCGTTCTTAAACTGAAACAGTGCCATGTACTCAACTTCATTCCAAAATTTGAAATTATTTAAGACAGAAAAAAAATTCTATTTCTTTAGACAAATTGTAGCCCTATGTCTCTAGTTTGTTCCAAATTAAGAATTACTCCATTCGGATAACTATAGATCAAGTTATGATCAAAATACCGAAGCATGCTTAAGTTATGTGGGAAAGTTAGCTATGGAGAAGCTAGGAGTTAGCTGCAATGAACTTTTCCCAAGAGGAATCCTCGAAAAATCTTGTAAGCTGACCGCGGCGAACTTTCACAGAAAATAATAAACAGAACTTATTTTCTTGCTTTTCCAACTCTATTTTTCAGGTCAGTTTGTATGACCATTATGACCTAGAAAATGATATTTTTTGGTAATACCTTCTTCTAAACAAATGTTCATCTATGGCTTAAGTTTCTAACGAACTACATTTCATACAATTTGTCTCAGTATACTGCAAGTTATACAGAATTTACCATATAATATTCAGAAAAAAATATAAAATCTGAAAGTCAACTTCAATACAAATTTCAAAACTCTTGGAGACAAAATTCAAACTTGATTCCTTTATAAAAATTGTACCCATTTGTCTCTAGTTTAATATAAATTAACAAATATCCTATTTAGATATCCTTAGAGAAAGATATGTCTAAATTACCGATGCATGTTCAGTAGAATTACTACATCTAACATATTTCCAGCACTCCTTATCATCAACTTCATCCCAATTCATCTATTTTGCTTAGTCTGTCATTTCTAACTTATATCTAAATCATTTAATCTTAATTTATAACCCAATTAAAGTTCACTATCATCTATTCACAATTCAAAATCCATGCTTGAACATATACACCAAAAAACAAACATATCATATACAGATTCATCATAACGACCTTTCTATCTCAACAACATCAACTTATCAATTATCAACGAATCTTCACTCTTCCAACCCCATTTTTATGATCATGCTAGCTCTAACCCATCATTAATACAAAAAAAACAAGGCATAAACTCATTCATTCATTCATCACATTTTTATACATTATTTAACAACACCAAAGTAAAACATAATTTCATTACCTCTTCATTCACCCACATCATTAAGTTATGAATGATATTAGCTCACTAAATTCATTTTTTTTGACAAAAACCTCTTTATAAATCAAACACCCACGAAATTACCTAAGGAATTTCATATTCAAAACAAAACCTCAAATTACTCATCATAATGTTCCATTTACACTAACCCATGAAGATTACAGCAACACTTACTTGATTTCTCTTTAATGTCTTCAAACACAACAAGAAGGCCTAACTTCCCAAGCATCATACGATCGTCATCTTCTAAAGGAGGTAGGGTTAAGTTCTTTAGTGAAAAATGAAGAAGAGAACAAGATGGGAGTGACGAGAGAAAGATTAAAGCAAGCTTTAGTGTTAATGAAGGCTTAGAGATTCAAAATCGTGAAAGGTGAGAGTGAAGAAGGAAGTTACGAAGAGAAAAAGAGAAAACAAGTCAAAGATACAATTAATTGGTCTTCCATTTGTTAATTTTCCTGTAAGTCATGAGGGGAGTGGTCGTGACACATTTCACTGCCACTTGTGTAACATCCCATCACTGATGGGAAGGGTAAGATAGTAATTTGGAACGGGTTAGGAGTGTTTAAACTTGTTTAGCTATGTTCATGCATTCATATATGCACGTGAATAGTGAATTTTGCACATGTAAATGACTGTACATGCATTCATGACATTTCCCGGTATTGTTGTTAATAAATGTGATTGTTATGAAAAATATGATTTTTGTGCTTGAAAAGTTAAATTGGAGTGTGTCTTTGTGAGTTTTGAATTTGTGGAGAATTTTAGAAATTTTTTTGGGAATTTCGGGGTACTTTTTCGGACTAGGAAAAATGCCAAGTGGCAGACTGATTAGGTACCGGTAGGAAAAAGCACTGTCCAATGGCACTGAAAATTAGATACATGATTTTAGGATTTATTAATTTGAGCCATTGGAATGTTTGGAGAAAAATTGGAGTAGAAATTGAAAATGAATTGGAAGGAAATTGAGTGAGTAATTGAGAGTGTGACATGTGGCAAGTGACACATGTCACTTGCCTAACATGCCACCTTATTTGTTCATTAATAATATCCTATCTTGTAATCCTTCATGATACTTCTTCTTCTTGTTAAGATGTTTAGTGTTTTTGGAATGAAAATTCTCCATCATATCCGGTGCTTCTCTTCTCCTTGTTCTTCTTGAGTTTGTGACCACCTTTTCCACTCACTTTCACCTTGCTTTCTCTCCTTGTGTTCATTAAAAATCCAACCAAACTCTCAC
>JANZXR010000009.1:4061817-4074297 GCA_027575705.1 Erythroxylum echinodendron
AATGCATGTACAAACATTTTTCATGTGCAACAATCACTGTTCACAAATGCATGAGCATGAGATGTGTTTTCCTAATTCTTCCAATTAATCTCTCATATACCCGTTTGTATAATTCAACCCGTTATCTGGAGACGGGATGTTACAATTCAATTATCTATAAGAAAGTTGAGAACTCTGAAAGAAAGTTTCTATTAAGAACTTTAAGAGCAAGATATTATTAAAAGTTTCGAGTAAGAAGATCTTAAGCAATTGTTTTAAGAAAACTTCAAGTTAGAAGTATCCTCAATATTTATATTGCTTTTTGTGAATACATTAATAAAAGATTAGTTTTACTATTATTTTTATTTTTATTTTTATTTATTTCATTTGATTGACTTGTACTAAATATTTGTATATTGAGGATATAAGTAAAAAAATGGTGTGAGGTTTTCAAAAACAAATAGACTTATTATTCGGTGATCACTAAAGCTTAATTGTTGTATGAAAATTTCAACAATCTTAATTCTATTGTGATACTAGCATGGATAACGCTAACAACTGCAATCTAGTTCTTGTACCATTAAGGCATTGGTTAATGGCTATAAATATAGGTAATCTTGTTGAAGTAGTGTCCCCTCTCGACATAGTCTTTACGACAAAATCAATCAGAATGTCCATTAGATAAACCCTCTCACTGTTAAGCTAATTAAACATCAACAGGAGTATCCATACCATAATATTTGTAGTTATTTTTAACTAACCCATTTTGCTATTTATCCCTATATTTTAGTGGCAAATTAGAACTATTAATCTTGATTATTTCACAATTTAAATACTAATCAATAATCATTTATACGACAACCTTACATGGTGGTTTTGACTATAAAACCGATTGGGAGATAGACCACCTAGCTTGTATCTTAGCAAGGGATAGAGATGGCTTTGGTTCTTCAAGAGCTTCAATCTCATCCCATCCATCCTTATCACTACCATGCTCTTAAGGAGTATCATTCTCAATTTCTCCCTAACCATCTGTTGATGTAGGGAAGTCAGGAATAGAATGATCAGTTAAATCAATGCTGGGATTAACACGAGCTGATGCTTGAATGAAGTGTCCATCACTATAAGTGAAAAAAGGACTGAAATTAAATAATAAATTCATGAAAAAAGCATCAAGAAGAAGAACTATAAATGCTATAATAGAAGCCTAATTAACACTTATAAGTATTGCTATAGACATACAATCATTTATCAAATATCTTTCTTGAGATAATCCCCTTGTAAATTTTAATTTTAAACTCCATTAGTAATGGCTAGCAAATGGAGAAATAGTTAAACGATATGATTATGAAAAGTACATGGTTCTGTGGGTTGGTTTGATTATCAAGGTTGGTACTTGGACTTAGATTTGAGGTCGTAGTCAAAGTAAGAGAAGCATCAGAATTTGCAAAAGCAACCTACTTAGAGGGATTACCTTTAGTGGAGCTTATAGCGCATATGCATGGTAAATAAGATTCCAGGGCCAATAGAAAGTTTATAACTGAAGGAACTAGTTAGATACTTCCAAAAAGAAGCAATTCAAAAGCATAACTTGACAGTGAAATGACTTGTTAGGGTAGAATCATGCATGAAATATATAGAAGCTACCCTATACTAAACATTATAGATATTAAGGCATAGCTAACGAATTGATAAAGGGAAAATTAGGAGATGTGACATTTCTTTTAACTAACTTGCAAGGCTAAGGCCAATCCATTTGAAGGGAGGGTAATATTACATGCCAAGCTAAAGTAGGTCAAACTTTGAGAAAATATTTTCTACGTTGAATTATTTACAAAGTACAATGTGACTTATATAGAAATTATTCTTAAAAAAGGAAACAAAAGGTTTTTATCTTGATAGATGTTAATTTCAATGAACATGAGTCTTATTTCCTTACTCCTTGTTTCAAAATAACATGAGTCTTATTTCATCACTCTTTATCTTTAAAGAGAGAATTCAACAATATAAGATAAGGATAAGGGGATTTCAGGAATTTCTTCTGCTATAAGCTCATTAAAATATGAAACTTTATGCTTGTCAAGAGTTTAAATTCTAACTTGGTCAAACTCTGGATTAAGTGATATAGGAAAAATAGAATAATTATTAAATAGTAGTTACAATCATAAAATTAGGAAATATAGTTGACACTAGGTTGCTAGAATATGAAGTTTCAATATTGGAATTTAGCTAAAAATATAGAATTTTTAGATTTTGTATGGTTGAAATGTTAAGGTTTTATTGCTGAAAATTTAGATTTAGGATTTTAGGTTTAATATGGCTGGAGTATGGGTTTGAGATGGATGGAATATAGGCTTAAGACGACTAGAATTTGGGAATTTAGTGAAGAACACAAGAAATGGATATTAGTAAACTAGGAAATAGTCTTAGGATCTAAGAATTACTCTTAGAAGAAAGCATCACACTCTCTAACCGAAAGCTCAAGTTTGTAAAAAAAATTATAAATTGCTTGTTATTATGAAGAGCTGATACACCCACATATAAATAGAGTTTTAAAACTATTATTCTAGTAGGAAAAGGATTTTTAATTTAAATCTTATTATAATAGAAAATTCTATAATTCCTATACAACTAGAATAGCATATCTAAAATAGAATAACATAATACTACTATTTCCTATCTAAAAAGGAATCATAACACAATCTAAATTTTAGTTGTTATCTTTTGTTATCAAATCAATTCACAATCCTCATCCCACCAAATAAGACTTGTGGTTGACTAATTTTTCTTCTTTCATTTGTTGTATATGCTTTAAACTCTTCTGCATAAATTCTCCCTAACTTGTCTAAATTTGTCCTCGATGTAAAATGTGAAAAATATTGTTCATGTAAGTCTGGATTTAACTTTTGAAATTCTGATTCTAGAATTCAAGTACTGTAAAAATCGATTTTCCTTTTCACTTGACAAGAAATGGTTTATATTCTCCATATCTAGTGGCTACAATTTGTTCATAAAGAACATCTTCTATTTCCTCTTTAAGATAAGGAGTGGTTGGAAGTCTTACAACTCCAATAGGAGATTGCTTATCTTATCCTTGATAAATAGTTAAGTTTGTAATATTAAAGGTATGACTTATTCCTATCATTTAGTAGTTCCAAAACATAAGCGATAACACTTATCTTTTTGACGATATTATAGGGTTAAACATTCTATGAATGGAGTTTCTTATAATTTCCTTTCTGAAAATGCTTTGGATGAATCCTAACCATCTTCATATCCCTTCATTGAATTCCACTAATCGATGATGTTGATCAGCATGTTCTTTATAAGACAAATTACTAGTTATTAGTTTTCATTGTATCTCACAAAAATGTCCCTCATTTGTTGTGTAAAACCTTCAAATTCAACACTAACTCTTTTTGTTTGTGGTGAAGGAACCAAATCAATAGGATTCCTTGGTTGGACTCCTGAAACTATCATAAAAGGGCTCTGACCAGTAGATTTATTTATACAATTGTTGTATGCAAATTTTTCCATAGGAAAAATTAGGTCCTAAATTTTCACATTGTCTCCAACCAAACATCCTACAAGTCCCTTAAGCTTACTTTCACCCCCTCTATTTTCCCATCAGTTTGGAGACATAAGAACTTAAAATTGAAGCTTAGTGTTAATGTTTTCCATAGAGTTCTCCACAAATAATTTATAAACATTATGTCATGATCAGAGACGATGGTTAAAGGTAATCCAACGAGAATTACAGCCTCTTTGAAGAAGAATTTAACTATATTGACAACATCATAAGTCTTGGAACATGGAATGAAATGACTCATCTTAGAAAAACTATCCACCACCACAAGAATAGAATCATAACCTCTAATAGTTTTAGGAATTCCTAAGAAAAAATCCATACTTACGTCCTGTCATAGTTCATGAGGCATGGGCAGTGGTGTGTATAATCTACTAATTGACATGTTTGACATTGTTGTACAACCTTAGACATGTCCCACTTTAAAGAGGGCTAATAAAAGTGAGCTTCAATCATTGCGATGATTTTATCTCTTCTAAAGTGTCTTTTTGCTCCCCTTCCATGTAATTCCAAAATCACATACTGATAATTATGCATTAGTGAATATTTTTCTAAGTATGTGGCATGTATTTCTTTCATAATAGTTTATTATTATTATATTTTAGGATTCATCTTGTATGTTTTCATTTAGTTTAATTCTCATTGTCGTTCTTTTATGTTTGATGTTAATTTAGGGTAAGAATTGACTATTTTATGTAAGAATGGAGATTAAGCAACTTTGGGATTGAGCTAGAGACCAAAAGAAGAGAAGAGAAGGGGAAGCATTTTGTTGCAAGATCTTATTATCGTGGGAATCATGCCAATTCCTACAATCATGGGATGTTTTATCTGAGAACATATGCGGGGTTCAATTAAATTTTAGGTTTTCTGGACTATATAAGATATTAAACCCCTATGAATGAAGGAGGACGTGAACCCTTTGTGTAAAAGAGCCTTATTGAGTGAAAAATCCAGGTTTTGAATCTTGAGGAAGGTGGAGATTCAAGGATCATCAATCACAATTAGGAAAATATCACATCAACACTAAAACTTTTAGATTTTGGCAAAGAAGAGAAGGTGTTTTCTTTATTTAATTTTCTGTCATTTTTATCTCTTCTAGTCTTTGTAATATGAAATATTTGAATGTTGTGATGTTATAGACACCAAGAGTGGTTGATTTAGTTTTAGGGATTACTTTTGAACTATCTTGTTAAACTCCTATTTTATTGATTTGAATGCAAGATGTCTTTGATGAATGTTGATTATATTTACACCTTGCAATAAATTGAGAGAATGATTAGGGTAATCTATGTAGGATTATACAATGAGAATTAGTAACCTATAGACTTACATTCATCACGTTAATTGATTAGTTAAAAGAGAGATCTTGGCTAATTTAATTGATCAACCATAGGATAACTCAACAACTAGTTAAATTGGTGAAGTGATTGGGTAGATTGAGGGATTGTTTAATCACCTTCATTTAATTTGATTAGGTACAATTAATTACACCATGAGAGAGGGTAGTTAATATAATTGGAAATCTTAGGTGAGACACAATTTGATTAATAAAATAAGAGGGAGATAAGATAGGAAAAAGTGATCTCTAGTTGTTTAAACCTGGAATTCCAATTTTCTACATTTTGGTATTATTAATTGTTCATTGTTAGTCATTTAATTTTGATTTAATATTCTAGATTATTTCCATTAAATAATTTCATTTCTTAAACAAAGCTTAATCTGAATTAAGTGGTGCCTAAGCGTCAAACCATGTGAGATCGATATCTGCTTTCTAATTACAAGTCACAACCCATATACTTGTGATTTGTGAGCATAAAACTAGTAGATTGTTTTGCAAATAAATAAGTTTTTGGTGCCATTATCGGGTTGTAACACCCCCACTGTTATAAGTTATGTATTGGAACATCTTTATGACATTCTAGTACATACCCTATAATAACGGCATGTTAACTATCACACTTTTACTTTATCACATGGTAATTTATCCCACTTAATAATGGCATCTACTATCATACAAGAATGTCACCAAAATTTTAAAACAAATATCCTCTTTTCATTTCATAAATTTGAATGTACATACATTGTAACTTTCAAAAATATGTACATGTACATCAACATATCCTAATACAAAATATACTACATGAAAGAGGAAATACAAAAGATCTAACTAAATCCTTCAGTCCAGCTGATCGACCTTTGAGCCATATCTTCTTCACAAAAGTACAAGAATTAAGCCTCTTATACGGTCTCTCAGGAGCTAGAATCCTCTCTCAGTCCTGAAATATCAACGTGCAAATTGTGGGTGAGTTTTACAAACTCAAATGAGGTAACCATCATCAATGGTTCGCTCAATTCATGCAACACATCATTTCACATAACAGATAATTCACTTCATTTCATTTTTACATATAATATCACATATCACATTTTCATTTAAGAGTTAGACAATTGCATTTCAATCAATCAAACATACTTATACAAATTATATCGAATGCACATGTGACTTTTTTCCAATTATTACATTGTTGTGACCGAATGCCTAAAATATCCTATATCTATTGTAGATACCGGGATCATTTATACTATCCCTTATCCTTTGGAGATACAGGGCTCATTTTTACATAGTGAGCCTTTGACTCTTAATCTCATTTTCGGTGGCTACTCAGATCACAATTCTCATTATCAGATCATGCATTCATGTATGGAATGCATCTCATAATCAATCAGTCAATTCAAGAAACAATTATTTATTCCCATTCACATACAAGTAACACTTTAATATCTCATCCATACATCACAATCATCGAGCCTTCGTGTCTGGCTTTCAGTACATAATATTACACATTCATAGGATAAGTAAAAATAAAATTTAACACAACAGTAATTGAGTGAGACCATCTAGGTTACTCACCACTTGCTTCTGAAGCTATTTCCTTGAAGTTTCGATAACGTCTGGATGTTGACATTCTAATTGCTCCTAAAAAACAAGCAATATACACACATCACACTTTAGCACAATTATAAGTATTCATTTATGCATATGTGTGTATATGAAATATGTACAATGCATGTTCATGACAATCTTGGGTATCTTTCCATTATTCTCATCACATAATCATACTTATTTTCAAACTCATATAAGTATCATTTATACTTATGGTTTATACCCCAATAAAACCATAAAAATCAAAATTTATAACTCATTTCTTCAATTCAGATTTTTCCTAAGACACACTTTCGGGTCAACTTTTCATGATCAATCTAATAATGAAAATGAAGTAATTAGAGGGTACTTTCCTCTCGAAATTTTTTTATCTCTTAAGTTTCTAATGACACCAAGATCATTCAAGTTGTCTTAGTATCTTATGAGTTATGCTCACAATACCACAGACTGTGTATAATGGAACTTTTGGCTAGTTCATGATCATACCCTCAAATTGTACAACTCATAACTTTCGACTCAGATATCTAAAAATTACAAACTTAATACCAATTGAAAGATAAGAGAATGCAATACAACTTTTGTGAAGATACTTTTTTTTTCTGATTCAGCCTATATCCATTCAGTTTTTATTAAAACATCAGGACATAATTTCTGTCTTAGGTAGTACTACAACCTCAATCAAGACTCAATTTTGCACCAGATTTTGAAAGTCTTACAGATAGAATTAAATTATAATTCTCCAATAAATTATAGAATTATGTCTCTAGTT
The DNA here is from genome assembly GCA_027575705.1 of Erythroxylum echinodendron. Taxonomy (NCBI): domain Eukaryota; kingdom Viridiplantae; phylum Streptophyta; class Magnoliopsida; order Malpighiales; family Erythroxylaceae; genus Erythroxylum; species Erythroxylum echinodendron. The sequence continues at coordinate 4,069,096 of JANZXR010000009.1, forward strand.
TAATCTGAATTAAGAATCACCTCATTTGGACATTTACAACTCAAGATATTATCAAAAAACCAACACATGTTCAATAAAAAGCCACCTGGATATGAACCCCCGGATCGATTGCAACTTACTTCCGTAAATCACTAGCGGATGCATTTCATGATCGTGACATTCGACGTTGGCCCAGCAGAGTCTCGATTGCGATGTTTTGGGACCACAACCTGCTTCTTGGCTGATGCACTCCTCCTTGCTTTTATTCTTTTCATCTGAACTTCACTTCCATTTTAGACCTCGAAAACGAGGTTTTTAGGCAAAGTCTTCTTCTAAAGAATTGTTCATCTATGTCTTAATATTCTAAAGAACCTAACTTCATATAATTTCTGTCAGTATTCTGAAAGTTATACACAATTTACTCCATACTATTCAGAAACAAAGACAAAATATTAAACTCAATTTCAAGACAATTTTCAGAACTCTTAGAGAGATAATTCAAACTCAATTTCTTCATGAAAATTGTAACCATTCGTCTCTAATTTAATAAAAATGAACAATCATCTTATTTCAATAACCATAGGTCAAGATATGTCAAAAAACCGATGCATGTTTAATAGAAACACTACATCTAACACATTTCTAGCACACTTCATTAACAATTTCTTCCTAATTCATCTCTTTGGCTTAGTCTATCACTTCTAACTTATATCCACATCATTTTTTCTTCAGTTATACCCCAATTACAGTTCAGTATCATCTATACAAAATTCAAAATCCATGCTTGATCATATACACCAAAAACAAAACACATCATATACACATTCATTATAATGACCTTTCTATCTCAAAAATCATCTCAACAACATCTTATCAATTATCAACAAATCATATACTCAAAACAAGACATCAACAATCTTTATTCTTCATCCACAACACATACATATAATTTCATGGCCAATCCATTATTCTCAAATTACTCATCATACATGTTCCATTTACACTAACCCATGAAGATTAACATATAACTTACTTGATTTCTCTTTAATGTTTTCAAACACACAAGAAGTCCTAAATTCGCATGTCACTCACATATGTCATCATGGAGGTTGGGAGGTTGGGTCTTTAGTGAGAAATGAAGAAGAGAGCAAGATGAGAGTAGTAAATGAAAGATAAGAGTGCTAGGTTCAAAGTTGGTGAAAGTTGGCAACAAAATTCATGAAGAACAAGAAGAGAAGGTCACGAAAATGGGAAGAAGAGAGCTAAGACAAAACACTAAACTTGGTATTTCAATTAGAAAGCATCATAGGTTGTAAGAAATGGCTTGGCAAGTGACATTTGTCACTTACCACATGTCATCTCCTTATAGGTTCACTTAGGTTTTTCTCATTCAATTTCTCCAATCAACTGCAATTTTTACTTCAATTGTCTCCAAATTTCAATGACATATGTCATTAAACCCAAATGTCATTTATAGAAATTTTCACTGCCATTTGACTCTTAATTATACTACTATTTGTCAATTATCTTGCCACTTGGAATTTGTCCTACTCAAAATTACCCTAATTTTCAGAAATTGTTCTAAAATTTTTCGAAAATTCTAAATTACTAAACATACTCTCCAAATCAATTTTCAACATATAAAAACTACAATTCTCTACAAAATCACATTCACAATTCAATTATAAATCAATTATACCCAGAATGTCTATGAATATATGTACAATTATTTTCATGTGAAAAAATTCAATATTTATGAGTATGAGCATATCATATAAAGCATGAGTATGAAATGCATTTTTTAATTTCTTACTAATCTCTCATATTTACTATTTAGCCTCAATATTGGTAATGAGATATTACACTGGAATGGTTTGTTTAGCATCTTGTTTAATTTAGATAACTTTGATTTAAGAGTTTTTGATACTTTTCCTTATGTATTTGTAGGTGTATAAACACAAGGACCACGTGAAGATTGACAGAATTTAGTGAAGATGAGTTTCCCGATATTAAAAGGCACAAAAGAGAGTTAAGGAGAGTGAAGCGTTGAAATCTTACACAAAGAGATTTGGCTGAAGAAGGTGAGCAAAGAGGAGCTGAGAGAACACTGATGGCCTTTATGAGGCCATGAATCAATCCTTAAGGAGTTACGAGGCTAGTGGTCTAAGCTAACAATTTCAAGATCAAGCTGACACTCCTCAACATATTGCAAAATACTGTGCAATTCTATGGGTTATCCAATGAAGATCCCAATGTCGAAATTGCCAATTTTTTAGAGATTTGCAACAGTTTTTGTTTCAACGGAATGTCCGATGACGCAGTAAAGTTAAGGTTATTTTCTTTTATGTTGAAAGATCGAGCGCAGGTGTGGCACAACTCACTTTCGTGGCAAATTACTACTTGGGAGCAGGTAGCCCAAGCATTCTTCGCGAAGTAACTTCTGTTGACCAAGACGACGAGGATCATCAAGGAGATCACGAATTTTCAGCAGAATGATGGAGAATCTCTCTATAAAGCTTGGGAGAGATTTAAAGAATTATAGAAAAACTGTCCACCATAACCTTCTGAGGGAGTTCCTGTTGTAGACGTTTTACAATGGCATGAATCTGAGCACATAAGGAACTATAGATGCAGCTGCTGAAGGTTCTTTAATGAGGAAGACTGTTGAAGCAGCTCATGACCTTTTAGAGGAGTTGGCGAGCAACAATTGCATATGTTCAAGCGAGAGGAGCAGACAGGGATAGAAGGAGTAAAAAGGTATGATCCTTATTGACTTTGTTACGGCTTTGCAAGCACATATTACAGTCCTTACGAAGTAGTTGAAAAATATGTAAGGAGCATCTTCGTCTATAACTAAGGCAATGTAAGTACAATGTGAGCTATGCAGGTAAAACAATCATAGCTCAACTGAGTGTTTCTTGTTGGGAGCTGGTAGTATAGAACAAGTAAGTTACCTGTGCCAGTCGGAAAGAGGTAATAACTTGTACTCAAATACTTATAATTTGGGGTGAAAAAATCATCTGAATTTTTTTTGGAGCTCTAATAATATAGGTGGTCTAGCAAAAGTGTAAGGACCTCCGGGATTTCAGCAAGATCGAATTTGATCGGTTGAGAACAAAATGGATAAGATGATGGAGGTTTAGGGTTCCAAACTGATAACTTAATAATAGAACCAGAAAAGGATGTTTGCCAAATAAAAGGAAAGTCAGAAGATGATGGAAGTAAAGTTTGACCAAATTGGGAAGAATCATGCCTCATCCATCCACAATTTGGAGGTTAAGGTAGGTCAACTTGCTAATGCTTTATCTTCTAAAAATACAGCTAGTCTACCAAGCAATACCAAGGTCAACCGAAAGGAATAGATCATGGCCATCATTTGGATACAGGAAAAGGAAATTGAACATGAGAAGGAAGACTAGGAAAAGAAAGAAAGACAAAGAGTTTTGGAAGTCCTTCTAAGTGACCTAGTAAGTGAGCCGATCAAGGAGCCTCAACCTGGAATTCCATATCCTATCTTTGCTTAGCGGAAGTCAAATTCAAGTAGAGCAATGAGGAATTTTAAGAAGGTCAAGTCAAACAAGATTAAGGATATAACAAATCAATTCCATCAAAGCTCATGTTAAAGGAACCGGTCAAGAAAGAGGTAAAGGAGCACATAACAGGAGGAAATCCTAACATAGCATAAAAGAAAGAAGACCTAAGGGACTTTTTCATTATGTGCGGTAGCAATAGAGTCAACATAGCTAGGGAATTCGTGGATTTGGGAGCTAATATCAATATGATGCCCTACACTTTTAGTCAGAAGTTGGGGTTATGAAAATTAGAGCCCATGAAGATATTAGAAAAAACAGCCGATAGAATAGTGCACCAACCGAAGGGGATTGTTAAGAATGTGCAAGTACAGATTGATAGATTTATCTTCCCAATGAATTTCTATATAATGGATAATGGAGAAGAAGCGTAAACTCCTATAATCTTTGGACAACTGTTCCTGGCTACCTCTCACTCGATCATTGAAGTTGTTGGGGTTAACTAACTGTAAAAGTATGAAAGGAGAAATTAACTTTCAAGATGTCAAAGAAAGACTATCGTTCTCCCTTACCCCCACGGATATCAAGGAAACTGAACCTCAAGGAGAATAGGAATATATTGAGGATCCTGGGAATGCGTTCAGAAAGAAACGATCGCGTAGGAGAAGGCAAAGGAAAGAAAACCACAAGGAAGGTAGAATCTATACCAGTGTAGCTCATGTGCAGAGTTTGAGATCAGTTTCTGCACTACCACTGCATCATTTATTTGAGCCACTGTGAAAAAAAAAGAGTCGAGCTACTGATATTAAAAGAAGTGTTGCATGGGAGGCAACCCATGGAATTCTATTTTCTTTTGATTGTCTTTGTCTATTTGTTTGTTTGATATTTAGTTTGAATTTTAACTTGTTTTTCTCTTCAAATTTCTTATTGGTAATATTATTTTGATGCGTTTGTAGTTACGAGATCGTTGAGAATGCATGCTAGGCTTGGAAAAAGGTTTAGAAATGAGAAAATTGCACCAACCCACGATCGTGGGAATTGGTGAGTTTCCTACAATCGTGGGAAAACTCTCTAGAAAGTTTCTGGAGAGTAAACTCACATTGTGGGAATTGGTGTAATTCTCACGATCGTGGGAAATCTCTCCAGAAAGTTTCTGGAGAGAAAACCCATGATTGTGGGAATGAGGGGTATTCCCATGATCGTGGGAATCCAATCCGAGGGAAATTTTAAAATTGCATCCCCTCTTCTTCTTTCATTCACTCTTCAAATTGTCACACCCTCTCTCTCTAAACCTATGAAACTCACTTTCTCATTCTCTCAACTCCTTCATCTTACACTAGATTCTTATTATTTTCTTCATCTCTTTTTATAAATCTTGCAATCATTTGCTCTTATCATGCATTAATCATTTAAAAATGCACGGATTTAGGTAAGATTTGTTCTCTCTCTCTCTCTAAAAAATGAATTTATCTCTCTTCCTTACTTTTGCAAGTTTTCATCTTCCAATAACTCCAAAGAAGAAGGCAGCTTAGAAACCAACTGGCGAATTGCGCCTTGATGTAACAGCCCAGACCATCCGCTTGCAGATATTGTCCGCTTTGAGCCTCGGCCTCTCAGGCCTCGCACTCTCACGGTTTTGTTTTTCCAGCGTGTAAGCCTCTTTAGGGCATTACTCCCGCAGGACTTCCCAGGA
>JANZXR010000009.1:4074397-4089113 GCA_027575705.1 Erythroxylum echinodendron
ATGTTTAGCTCATTTTGGAACCTTCATTCTTGCTCATTAAGTTCATGAAGAATCTTCTAGCATAGTTTGATAAAGATTTCTAGTATGAGATCATGTTCCCCATTTCATCCTAGAGTGTAGTGATTCTGTTATGGTTTCTTCTAACTTGAAGAGAAACATGGAAGAATTTTATGTTTGAATCCCTCTCTATATCACCCCACCATTATAGGTATAAACCGGAACAATTGGAGGACAATCCAGTACATAACCTATGATAATGGTGCACTAGAGTAGTCATTACAATTACTTAACATGGCATCATCTATCTTTATTCTCTTATAAGACATTATCAAGAAAGTCACAATATTTTAAAACCAAAATTTTTTCGTTTCGTTTCATAAATCTGAACGTATTTACATTGTAGCTTTTAAACACCCCTAAATGTACATCATCATATCCTAATACAAAATATGCTACATGAAAGAGGAAATTACAGAAAAAGTCTATCTAATCTTTCCGATCCCAACTGATCGACCTTTGAGCCATTTCTTCTTCTTCCCAAAAGTACAAGACTATGCTTCTTGTAGCGTCTGACAATAGCTAAAGTCCTCTCTCTCGATCCTGAAAAATCAATGTTGCAATTTTGGTGAGTTTTGCAAACTCAATAAGGTAACCATCATCGATGGTTCACTCAATTCATGCAACACATTACACATGTAACATATATTTCACATCTTTTCTTTTTTTCATAAATTATCACACATCACCTTCTCTTTTAAAAGTAAGACAACATATATTTCAATCAGTCAACGTATGTATAACAATGTATATAAAATGCTCACATACATCTTTTCCAATTATTACTTTATTATAACTGAGTGCCTAAACTGCCTGTTATGAACGATCAATCAGAATAATCAAATAACAAGTGTAGAAATAACAAACACACATAGATTTATGTAGTTCAACAATGTTTGACTACGTCTACGGGTGGCTAGGGTTTTATTTCACTATGAATGTTTTCAACATTGGTACACTAGGAGAATAGAACATATTTATATGCCAAAGAGAATACAAAAGATATAATTTCCCTTTAGTAACTAAGACATAACTGCCAACTCAGCACAGAGTTGGATCCATGATTGTGGGCTTGGTGTAAAGTCCAAATATATTTTTAGGCTCCATATCTTAACAATGCTCCCACTCGGAGACTAATTCAGTTCCCAAGCTAAGGTAGAAGACCAACTGGGGCTCCTAGCATCAACACCTTTAGTCAAAATGTCTGTTGGATTCTTAGCACCCTCAATCTTCTTCAAACACATCTCACCTTCTTCCACTAGACTGTGAGTGAAATTGTACCTGCGCCGGATGTGCTTAGTTCTAAAATGGTACACTGGGTTCTTTACCAGTTGTATGGCATTCTGACTATCAGTTAAGAGAACTTTGTCATGTTGCTTCTTTCTTATCTCTTCCAAGTAATCAGTCAACCACATAATCTGCTTACCAGCTTCAGCTATTGCAACATATTTAGCCTCGGTAGATGACATAAAGACACACTTTTGAAGTTTAGACATCCAACTCACTACTGTCCCATCTATAGCACAGACATACCCAGATGTACTCTTACTTGAATCCACATCTTCACTAAGATCAGCATCAACAAAAACCTCTAGTACTACCTTGCCATTCCCATAACAAAGTAAAGTGCTAATTGTTCCTTTCAAGTATCTCATAATCCATTTCACAGCTTCCTAATGCTCTTTCCCTGTATCTGACATGTATCTGCTCACAGCTCCTATTGCATATGCTATAACAGGCCTAGTACAAACCATAGCATACATCAAACTCCCAACTGCAGAAGCATAAGGTACTTTTGCCATGTGGTCACATTCCTCAGCTGTCTTGGGTGACTGCTCCTTTGACAATTTGAGATGGTTAGCCAAAGGCCTGCTCTTGGGCTTAGCCTCATTAACTCTGAACCTGGACAACACCTTTTCAATGTATTACTGCCAGGACAAATTTAGAATTCTAGTAGGCTAGTCTCGGGAAATCCTCATCCCTAGAATCTGTTTTGTTGCACCCAAATCTTTCATCTTAAACTCTGATGATAGTCTCCCTTTAAGATTATTTATCTCCTCCATACTTGAACCTGTAATCAACATATCATCCACATACAAGAGTAAAATAACAATGGAGTCAGTAAACTTCTTGATGTAACATCACTGATCCTTTTCACTCTTGTGAAAATTGTTTCTGAACTTGAAAAAGTCAAACTTCTTGTACCACTGTCTTAGAGCCTGCTTTAATCCATACAAGCTCCTCTTGAGCTTACATACCATGTGTTCCTTACTAGGACCTCATATCCCTCAGGTTGCTGCATGCAGATTTCTTCTTCTAGATCTCCATGTAAAAAAGTTGTTTTTACTTCCATCTACTCAAGGTGTAAGCCCTTTGCTACAACAATACTCAGTAAAATTCTGATTATAGTTAGCTTCATAACAGGAGAGAATATTTTAGTGTAGTCAATAGCTTTCCTTTGTGAATATCCCTTAACCACCAATCGAACCTTGAACCTAACTGTACCATCAGTTTCATTCTTAATCCTATAAACCCACTTGTTCAATAGAGATTTCTTCCCTACAGGTAACTCATTTAACTCCCAAGTGTCATTCTTCTCAAATGACCATATCTGATCATCCATCGCTTGCTCCCACTTGATTGAATCGGTTACCTGCAAAGCCTAATCAAAGGATTCTAGTTCCCCTCCATTAGTCAACAACAGATAATACAAGGATGGTGAATACCTTTTTGGTGACCTGGTAACCCTGGTAGATCTCCTCAACACTGGCTCAGGTGTGATTGGCTGCTGTTCTGGTTCTACAACAATATTTTTTGGATTTTCCTATGGTCTTGCTGTAATATCACGAGATGAACATAGGCAGCACGCCCAAAAGTCCGTAAGTGAGTACACTTGACCTCCTTACCCAACCAAACCTCTTCTGGCATCTTGAAAGCTAAAGGAACTGAATGTCCTCTATTTAACAAGTATGTTGCTGTGCTCACTGCATCTGCCCAAAACGTTTTTGACAGCCCGCCATGTAGTCTCATACTTCTTGCTCGCTTATTCAACGTTCTGTTCATCCTTTCAGTAATCCCATTCTGTCTTGCCTTGCTAGGAACTATCTTGGTGCACCTGATTCCCTCATCAACACAGAACTTCTTGAATTATGTAGAATCATACTCTCCACCATTATCAGACCTTAGGCATTTGATCTTTAACCCAGTCTGATTTTCAACTTCAGCCTTCTACTTCTTAAAGGTAACACACACATCTAACTTATGTTTTAGAAAGTAAACCCATACCTTCCTGCTGAATTCATCAATGAAGGTAATGTAGTATCTTAAACCACTAAGAGAGGAGACTGGATACGGCCCCTACACGTCTGTGTGTACTAGTTCCAACCGTTTTGCCTTTAGTTCTCTGCTAGCCTTTGTGAAACTGACCCGTTTCTGCTTTTCCAGAACACAACTCTCATAAAAACCCATATCAACATATTTCAAACCTTATAGATACCCCTTTGAAGGTAGCATCTTCATCCCCTTCTGACTCATGTGTCCTAGTCTGTTGTGCCACAGACTCGAGCTCGATGTACTATCAACTACAGCAACCATATTCGAACACCTTACGGTAGTGTATAAAGTTCTAGATTTTGTGCCCTGTGCTATCACCATAGCTCCCTTCACAATTTTCCTGGAACTCTCTCCGAACACTGCCCTGTAACCTATGTTGTCCAACTAACCAATAGAAATCAGATTCTTCTTCAAGTTAGGAATATATCTGACATCCTACAACTTCCATTTACTCCCACCTAAGGTCTGGATACACACATCCCCCTTTCCAGCAATCTCCAAAGCTTTATTATCGGCAAGATACACCTTTCGAAAAATTCCAGAATTGAAATTATGGAATAACTCTCTTCTCGGGGAAGAGTGGAATGATGCACTGGAATCAAGTATCCAGGAGTCGACTGGATTGTCCACACTAAGAATTAAGACATCACCAATGTCTTCCACAGAATATACAGTATCATCATCTTCATAGGACTTATTGTTTTTCTGGTCTTTCTTCTTCTTAGATTTAGGGCAATTCTTCTTGAAGTGTCCTTCTTCACCAAAGTTCCAACAAGAGACCTCGTTTCTGTCTTAAGATTTTCCCCGCCCTTTTGATTTTGATGACCATATTTACTATGGCTTCCCTTTGACGTTCTCCTATCCCTACCCTTGACACTAACTGCATTACCAAACGAATCCCTGGTTTCCCTTTTACGAATGCTCTCACTTAAAACAACATCTTGGACTTCATCAAACCTTATCTTCTTAGACCCACACGAACTGCTAATTGCAAAAACAACAGTATCCCATGACTCAGGTAAAGAGGACATCAAAATTAGGGCTCTAATCTCATCATCAAAATTAATATCAACAGAGCATAATTGAACAATAATCATATTAAATTCGTTATTATGATTTATGACATATCCACTTTCAGACATCTACAGATTAAACAAACGACACATTAGATATACCTTATTACTAGCTGACAGTTTTTCGTACATGTTTGCCAGAGCCTTCATTACTCCTGCAGTCATTATCTCCTTAACAATGTTGAAGGCATTTCTTGCCAATGAGAAACAAATTAATCCTAGTGCCTGCCTATCTTTCAGATCCCAAACATTATGTTTCATGGTTTCTAGTTTCTCCCCTGATAAAGGTTTGTGAAGGTTTCTCTAATACAGATAATCTTCCATTTGCATCTTCTAGAAACCAAAATTGGTTCCATCGAATTTCTCAATTTGAACCTTTATGCTTTCCATCTTTTCAGATTATTGTGGTACAAACCAAGCTCTGATACTAGTTGTTATAAACAATCAATCATAATAATCAAATAAAAAGTGCAGAAATAACAGACACATAAAGATTATGCGCCTGGTGTAAAGTCCAAATATATTTTCAGGCTCCATATCTCAACATTGTCCCGTAACTATTGTGGATACCAGGAACATTTTATACTATCCCTTATCTGTTGGGGATACAGGGCTCATTTTACATCGTGTGCCTTTGGCTCTTAATTACATTTGGAGCTTTAAGCTCATTTTCGGTGGCTACTCAGGTCACAACTCTCATTTTCTGATAATGCATTCATGTATGGAATGCATCTCTCATATTCAAACAATCATGTCAACAAGCACTTATTTCGTCACATTCACATACAAGTAACATTTCAAAATCACATTCATACATCAAGTCTCAGACCTCAAGGTCTGGCATCAACATAATCAAATCACATTCATATTATCATTCAAAACATATTTTAAAGCAAACAATTAATTGTTTGAAACAGTCTAAGTTACTTACAGCTTGCTCCAGAAGCTAATGCCTAGAACTAGATGTTAACGTTCCAGTAACATCTGGATGTTGATGTTCCACTTGCTCCTCTATAATATGCAATACATATATATATATCACAATTTTGCACAATTTCATAGATATTCATTGATGCACATTATGTATATGAAATATGCACAATGCATGTTCATGACAATTTTAGGTATGACTCTATTATTCTCATCACGTAAACATTCATATTTCCAAACTCACATAAGTATCATTTATACTTAGGGTTTACACCTCAATAAAACCATTAGAATCACAATTCATAACTTGTTTGTTAAAGTTTAGATTTTTCCTGAAACATACCTTTGGGTCTACTGTATATGATCAATTTGACAATGAAAATGAAGTAATTTGGCAATACTTTCTTCTAAAAAATTTTTATCATATCTCCTAAGTTTTTAATGACACCAATATCATTTAATTGGGTTCATTACTTTGAAATTTATACTCCAAATATTTTTGGATTGTTCTTACCCTGAAACAGTGCCTTGTACTCAACTTCCATCCAAAAATTGAAATTCTTGGAGACTGAATTAAAACTCAATTTCTTTAGACAATTTGTATCCCTATGTCTCTAGTTTACTCCAAATTAAAAATCATTCTATTTGGATAACTACAGAATAAGATTGTCAAAAAACTAATCATGGTTAATGAAAATACTCCATTCATCAATTTCCCAGAATTATTCATCATTTTTGTCCCAAATTTATCACTCAATCTCTCTTAAGTAATTTTAGATGGTTATAATTTTAGATAGAAATGTAGAACGATGTTTTCAATCTGTTGGTTCAAATCTCATGTCATTTGGAGGTCAGGAGAAGAAGATATGGCCAAAAGATTAAAGGATGTTCGAGCCGTCTCCAGCCAAAGAAGTCACGAGTGTGCTCTTCTTCTTCTTCTTCTTCTTCTTCATCTCTGCAATTTTTCTTCTTCTTTCTTTTCTTTTAAACCAACTTCTCTAACTTGATTCTACTCTCATTTTCTCTTCATTTTCGACTCTCATTTATCTCAAATTATTTATAAACGATCAAAACCAAAAATCAACACCAAATATCAAAAACCAAAAAATCTTTCACACATCTCTTCATTTCCTGTACTTTCCTTTATATTTTTCTGCATTTTTTCATCATCTTCTTTTATTTTTCTCTATCTAACATTTATAATTTATATCTACCCCATTTTGGACTTCCATTAAATTCAAATCATTCACAAACAAAGCCAGAATCCTAGATTAAAACTTAAACATTAAAAGAAGAAAAAAATCCATTCACGCATATCACCATTTTACTGCACTATTTCACTTTCATTTTTTTGCATATTCAATTTCTGCATTCTCTTCATTTCTTCCTTAAACTTTCATTTTAATCAAATTTTCTCACCTCCAAACATCACCATATACCTATCTCTTAACTCTAATTCATTTTTTTAATCATTTCTAAAAACACTCAAAACTATTCACGTACAAAAACAAAGTATTAACTTCTATTTTCTTCAAAAAAATATTGCATCATTTTCATACACATTTTCATTGATCTGTAAACTCTAAAAATCATTACCACACTACCTTATAACATATCGATCATCAAAACCAAAAAATCAACAAATCCATATTTTCATATTATATTCACGATGAACATGAAAAAAATGTCTATTTTTCTTATGATTATGAATATCAACAAATCACCATTTTTTTTCATAATCCAACAACTCTAAAGGATTAACAAGATACTTACTTGATAAAACTCCAAAATCTTCAAAAACTCCAAGAAGCCCTAACTCTCACGCACCTATGTATATCATCTTAAAGGTGGTTTGGGTTAGGTTTTCTTGAGACAAAAGAAATGGATAACAAAGTTGGGAGTAGCAAAAAGGATAGATGAAAGCAAGGTTTTTCTTTGGTGAAGGTTCAGTGAGTTAAGATCTGAAGAAGAAGAAGCTTGAAAACTAAGGATAAGTCAAAAACCAATACTGTAACTTGGTCTAACTAGTTCTTATTGAACTAGCCCTATAACTGCCATCTTTTTATTCCAATTATCTCTAAACTTTTCAATAACATCTTCTCACAAATTATAAAATCATCTATAAAACTCTTCAATATCATTTAACTCATTTATATTTCCATTCATCAATTTACTTACCAAGTGGCATTTTTTTCCTAATTCAATAATATCCAATAATTTCAGAAAATTTTCCTAAAATGCCCTAAAAATTATAAATCAACAAATATACTCTCCATATCAATTTTCAATACAAATAAACCACAGCTCTTAATAAAATCACATTCCATATATATAAATCAATTATACCCAGAATGTCAATGAATGCATGTATAATCATTTTTATGTGCAAAAATACCTATATTCACATGTATGTGTATGTCATATTATGCATGAACATGAAATATATTTTCTAATCTCTCAATAATCTCTCATGTTTACTATTCTATCCTTAACATGGGTAACGGGATGTTATACCTCACTAAGCCAATTTATTTAAGCCTTTTGGTTTAGAATATAATTCTACAATTTCAAAGCCTCTTGGTAATCTTTGAGTCTTTGAGTTTCTTATTATCTCAGTATGTTGAATGCTATAAGGATGAATATAGCATTCCTGTTGCACCTCTTGGAGTTTCAGCTTAGTCTTTAACACCTATTTTGTATGAGAATTGACAAAGTTTTTTAGGGCTAGTTTCACTTTTCTAAGTTTTTGCAGCAGATGGTAAGCTTTTTAGCTTTGATTATAACTCATATGTAAAATTCCTTCTATATCATTCTTATGATATAATTTTTCAGATTTTAAGACTGGGCAAATTTATAAAAAGAAATTTATATGATAAAATTTTAATATTTTGGATGGAAATAATGTTCTATTAATGAGTGTAACTCATTTATACGACCATATCTTAAAAGTTTTTTGCTATACACAGTCGTGTGTCAGGGTTTGTTCCCTTTAGATTGGTAGAATGAAGACATAATTTAATATATGGTTAGATTAGAAGGCATGTTACATGGAAGAAAAGTTCTTGACAAAAACATGACTTTCAACATGAGTATGTCTATACTAATATTCCTAGCTACAAAGAACATGGATTAAAACATGGTAGTGGACTATATAACTTGGAATATAGCAATACAGTACATAACTTAAAACGCAAGCTTGTTTATGTTTTCATTCCGTTATAAAAAAAAGGTGTATGATAAAGTTTGAGACATAGTTATATCTCAAATAATGTAAGATAAATATCCTAACATAAAAATGACATATTTTGGTAGAATTTTAGTTGTCAAAGAATTATAGACCTTAACAAAGTTATGTACAAAAAATGTTGGCATGGACAGGGACAATTTATGTATAATTGTATTAACTAGGATTTGTAAATATCATGATGTAACCTTAGTTCTGATTGAATAATGAAAATTAGCAGTTCTTGTTCTCAAGGATGTTGGAACACTAATTGGACGAACCTTGTTAATAATTATTTTGTTCTTATTTGTTTTCTCTATACCATTATATAATTGATGCATATAATTTATTAATAAATGATATCTGAACATAATTGAGATGAAAATAAATTAGTTACAAAGTTTGAAGTAGGGAAGATTAATGGTATGAGAAATTTCAAAATGTGTAAAGAAGAGATAAGGATTTATTAACGTAATAAGGTGTGTTAAAGAAACCAAGCGAAATAAGTTGAAAGACATCGATGCACTCTACTAGGAATAGTTACAGGCAGGAGTAGCTGGAATCATTTGGTTATCTTTGGTAGGCAAATTCATGTCTCACATCATAAATATTATGTCCTTTATGGGTATATAGAAGAAACTAAAGAGTCGAATACAACTTAAAAACAAGTTTTATATGAAGCAAATGTTATATGGGCTGAAGATGTAAGAGCGATGATATTACATATCAATGCATTCAATCAAATAGTCAATGACATTTTAAGACTCAAGGTGACTATTGTGGATAAGGATAAAATGAAGATCTTACTTTGTTCTTTACCTCTTACTTATGAACATTTGGTGACCATTTTTATATTAAGTAAGGAGACAATTAATGTGGAAGACATAACTATTTTGATATTTAGTTCATAACTAATAGAGAAAAAAATACTACTAAAAGCTCTTAAGGTGAAGAGTTGCATATAAGCAAAAATTAAGGTTGTAGAAACAAGCAAGGTAAAGATGAATAGTCAATGAGGAGCTTAAAATCTAAATTCAAGGGTAGAAAATACCTTTTGATGTTACAATTATGAGCTTACTGGGCATATTAAGAGTGATTTTTAAACAAAAAGAAGCAGACTGACAAAAGGAAGGCTAATGATTTGTTAAGGTCTAATAATATATTGCAGAGCGAGAATTCAGATTATAGCAACGGATATATACTCTATGTCTCAGCAAGTTAACTACATGATTTATAAATTCTACATATAATATGGTCACATCATATAACACTAAAGAAGAATTGATTTGTGTCATATACATAAAATTTTTTAGCACTATTTGATTAGAAAACGATAAAGACTTTGTAATCATTATAATATGATCTTTCAAGGTCAAAATATTTGATGTTATTAAGATGTTATGTGATGTTCAATTTGTACCTAACTTAAGAAAGAATTTGTTTTCTTTAGGCACCTTATGTGTGAATAATTTTGGCTAAAAACTCAATAGAGACAACATTAAGGTGGTTAAGGGTATGTTGAGTGTAATGAAAGAGACAAGACTAGTAAGACATATATACAGTCTAATAGGAAACATAGTTGTGCCATAGGCAACTCGATCATCTGAGTGAATAAAGGTGGCAAAACTTAATAAGATAAGCTTATTACAGAATATCAAACAATATAAGTTAACTTTTAAAAGTTTTGTGTGCTTAGTAAACATATTAAGGAGGAATCCATGATGAGCAACTACAAAATTAAGGAAATTTTGGACTATAGGCATACTATGAGGTCTTAGTAGAGAATTGTCGATAGGTGGATCTTAGTGTTTTGTTACTTCAACCATAAATTTTGGGTATGTTTTATAAAACAAAAGTTTAAAGTCTTTGCAAAGTTTAAGGCATGGAAAGAAGAGGATGAAAAGATCAAGTACTTGAGATTAAATGATGAAATAATTACCTAAACTCACAATTCTAGAAATGTTTTAGGAGGGGGATATTGAGAGGCGTTATAGAATTTGCAAAACACTATAACATAATGGCATTTTAGAGAGGATGAATAGATCCATAACTAAAAGGGCATTGTTTAACACTAAATGTAGGGTCCCCAAAATTTTTTTGTATGAAGGCAAATAAGTATAGCATGCTACCTCATCAACAGATCACCACGGACTTTTCTAGATGGGGAAATGATAGAGGAAATCTTAACATAGAATAAGGAAGATTTTGGGGATTTTAAAAGCTAGCATCAAAAAGTTGGTGATTAGCAGAGATGCATTATTTGATAAGCAATATATGTTAAAGAAAATATATGGAGAGGACGTGTTAGAGTCACTAGAGAGCACTACTAGTTCAAAAGTAATACAACTAGAACTGTAACAACTTGAAAGAGATGTTAGAGAGGCTAAAATATTTAGTTCAAAAGATAGAATAGGTATGTTAGGTAAAGAGCAATGTCATAGTATAGCCATAAATAGAGTGATATGTAAAATTAGACCTCCAAATAGATATGGTTAGGAAAGCCCAATATCTTTTGCACATATCTCAATAATGAGGATCTAAATACATTTTAGGATACTGTGAATAGTTAGGAGAAGAATAGATGGATGAGAGTTATGGCAGTGGAGCTAGAATTTACACAAGAATTGTACATAATATCTAGTGCAACTTCTCAGAGAGAAGAGACGTATAGTGTGTAATTGAGTATACAATAAAAAATCAACAATATTAGAAAAAGAAGGAAGAAAATTCAATGCCCGACTAGTAATAAAAGGATATATACAACGAAAGGAGATTAATTATGGTGAGATTTTCTCCTTAATGGTCAAACACACTTCTGTTAAGAAAATGATCACATTAGTAGCTAGTTTAAAAATGCACATAGGTTATGGATGTGAAGCAACTCTTTTTCATAGTGATTTAAAGTAGTAGATTTACATGGAGTAGGATAAATGGTTTAATCAAATGGAGTAAGATAATGGTTTAATCAAACTTGTAAAGAGCATTTGGTTATGAGTTAAAGTAATATTAATGAAACTAGTACAAAAATTTTTACTTTTATATGAACCAAATTGACTATAGGAGTTATGAGCATGATAATTATGTTTATGTTAAGAGCTTTAATGATATATATATTTTACTACCATATATGGATGATAAGTAATTATTGCAAAGAGTATACATGATGAAAATAAACGGATAACTTATTGTAAAAGGAATTTGAGATGATGAATTTAGGTGCTGTAAAAACGAAAGGCATGGAAATTTAGAGGGAAAAAAGTTTTAAAAATTCTAGACAACTCAATACAGTTATATTGAGAAGCTATTAGACAGATTCAGATTAATAATTAAAGATAAATCGATAAGTACTCCATTGGAATATCACTTTAGGCTTTTCCTACATTTGTATCTAAGGATATATGCAGAGGTCAAAGATATATCTGAGATGCTATGTATGTTGGTGTATGCCCTCGCATCCAATTTATGTTGGTTGTAAATTTATTTGTATGGTAATATGTTATTCAATAAAAGGCATTCTTTATCTTTGGGTATTTATTAATTATTTAATTATTAATCATAAAGATAAAATCTATGGAATAATTGTTATACAATTAGAAATTAAATTGCGATTATAATTATGAGATTTGAATTACATTTGTGATATTATCCCTAAAATGTTCCTAGTCGTAGTTTCATCAAGATGAGGTATTGATGAAATGGTTAGACTAGCACATGTTTATTTCTTTCTTATGAAGAAAGTAATTGATATCATAGATTAAAGTGTAGATATACTTAAACAAACATGTGGGTGCTTGTTAGAGAATAAGTTAATTGAACTGACCTGATTATGAGAATCCCGAATAGAACATTACTTGTGTGTTTGCAGATTATCTCATTATAATGGTTGTATAATTTAATCATTAGACTTGAGATTACCAAAGTTATGTCGTATAGGAATTACTATGTTTTGATGCTACTTATGTTCTACTCTTGGAGTACTTCAATTCGGTAGTTATTGGATATAGTATAAATTATATGGATATAGTTGAGTAAATGAATAAAGAATTCGTTATCCTAAAGTAATTAGGAATAATGTTCTACTGTTCTTGATTAGTAATGATTTTAGGAATCTTTGGCCAAAGTAAATTGAAACTTGGAAATGTAGTTTCCGAATATCAATTATAAATCATTTACTAATTAGCAAGAAAAAGCATGATTGCATTATTTAGAGTAGACACGAATTCCATACTCCAAGTACAATTGGAACTTCAGTTGACAAAAGGATTAATTTATATATCATAGACATGCATAGACAGGTTAAGTCAAACCACTTTGACATTCCTAATATTTGGGTGGTCATGATATGTTGCTAGATGTCAATCATGATCTGTGATTATAAATTATTTAATTAGGGAATTATAGATAAATTAAAAGGAATTTTAATTTATCTAATTCTAATTATAAATTATAATTATAATTTATAATCATGACCAACATATTAGGAACCTAATGGGTACACAAAAGGTCTATAAAGGAGAAATTGAAATTTAAATTAAGTTGGATTTAATTGAGAAGTTTTAGAAACTTTAAGGATCAATTGTGATATTTGATCTTATAAGGACTAGTTCATAATTATAACTAAAGTTTGACTTTAGTTGTAATTTTGATAAAATCCAAGGACATGAAAAATATGATTTCCATATAAAAGGAAAAATTAGAAAATTTTGAAGCTAGCACTTCTTACATTTTTCCTCTCAAATTGAATTTGAGTTTTATCCAAAAAGTTCTGTGGATACTATTAGAGGTCGGACGATTGAACGACTAGTGAATTGACGGATTCACGGTGAAAGGAAAAATTACAATAGGAAATCGAAACAAGTTAGTATGAGTATGTTAATTTCTCGTTTTATGTTTCCGATGAAAGTTTGTTAAAATTGATTTTGTGGAAAATTTTAAATTCATTCTGCTGCGTTTAGATTTGATCTGTGTTTATTTTCCAACAGTGGTATCAGAGCCACCTCTAATAGATTTAATTGTGATTCATAAGCTTATGTTATGTTTGATTTGTTTTAAATACACAAAAGTTACATATGTATTCGTTAAAATTGTTTTGACATTTTGGTTATATTACTTTCTGTAATTGCTCGAAACAGTATCGTTCATTTTCTTACTTTGCTTGTTATGGAAATGTTCCATAAGTTTGTCTTTGGTTTGCTATCTCGACGCCTACTGTTGTTCTTCATAAATGCATTTAAAATGTTTGATTTTTCTGGATACATTATCTCCTTGAACATCCCGAAAGTGTTTCTGGATTTTATTTCTTAGTTGACTGCTTCGTAAGCTTACGTTACTTGTTTTTGGAGATGTAAGGAGGTTATATGAGTTTATGGAAATTTGGAATCAGTTTCTTGTGTTTCTAGAAATTTGGAAATCTGGAAAATGTTTCATGGGTTTCTGGAACTTATTTTTATTTTGATCTTTGATGCACTTGTTTGTCTACTTGTGTGATGTTTCTTAAAAACCCAATTTAAGAGTTTCATTTTTATTGTTCTCTTCATTTGCATAACTAACCAATAAAATCAAAACAGTCTTTTTTCTTCACGTACAGTTTCTACTGATTTCTGGTTTTCAATACACAACATATGCTTAGCTCTTGGTTTAATAACTGCAAATGGTTGTAATACAAAAAATGTGTTCTGTTCATTTACTCAAGCATTTTTTGTTTATTTACTCAAGCATTAACGTATCAAGTGGCCATTATGTTTGTATATTATTCATTATTGCATTTTATATATAACAGATGCTTGGGTAACGTATGCTTCAATGATCGTTGTTGTGTGTTTGGTTAATGGTGATTATTGAGCTTTTGTGTGCCAGAGTAGAGATAGCTGCCACCGGTGGTTGGAGAACCACCACTAAAGATGGTGGTGGTTTCTCACTCTAGAGAGATTTCTCTCTCTAAATTTTTATGGTTTTAATGCTGGAACCCCTCCCCGGGCGGGTCCACGGCCCGACGTCCTATGTGACATCTGGACCTGTGGCCTACGGGGGAGGAATTCCCCACCAGGGATACTTAAAACGAACAAATTTATTTAATTTACCTCCGTACATAAATTGAGAT
>JANZXR010000009.1:4089213-4121753 GCA_027575705.1 Erythroxylum echinodendron
ACACAGAGGATAGATTAAGGACTAAGGATTATAAGAAGGAGTTAAGAAGTACTGGAGTGAAGTGTATCTTCTGTGTTCCTGTTCACCTTGTATCTTCTGTCCCAATGTTGAACCCTCAGGAGTTATAATTGTCCTTCGAGGTCTTCATGGAAGTTATGGAGCTTGAAATCATCTTTTCAACCATATGGAGAATACCCCGAATCGATTATGCTAGAGAAAGTTATGATGATAGGAAAATATCGTCTGTGTTTCCCAGACTTCGTCTGTGACTCAGTTCACGCTATCGTTTGGGTCACTGTTCACGCGTATCTTCTGTCCCAATTTCGAACCATCAAGAGATAAAGTTGATCTTCGAGGTCTTCATAAAAGTTGTAGAGATTGAAGAGCTAAGACTAATAAAGGAGAGTTTTGAGAAGATAATCCGAAAGTAATCATGGTGTTATCTCTGAAAGATAACTTACGTAGTAAGATATTCTGCATGGCTACGATATTCTGCATGGGAGTCGGGGTCTCGGGTCAGGTCCTGACAAGCTGAGTATCGTGCAATCGCTTCAGCTGCCTCTGAGGTTATGTGGCTTAGGAATCTACTATAAGAACTACATGTATCTCTACCAGAACCACCACGGATATTTAGTGACAATCTTGGTGCTACCTACGTCTGTCCAAATCTGGCTTTTCATTCTCGAATGAAGCACCTCGCTTTGGACTACCACTTTGTTAAGGAACAAGTCAAATCTAAACTGTTGACTATCTCTCATGTTTCGACCAATGACCAGATTGTTGATGCTCTAACAAAGCCACTGTCACGACACAAATTCGAGTGACAACGAGAAAAGATGAACGTCACCATTCGAGACATCATCTTGCGGGGGCATAATAAGAGATAAGAATTGACTAAGTCTCTAACTAATTCAGTTGTAACAATTTAATTGTTTCTCGTAGTTTACGAAATCCAGTAGAGTTAGTTATTGTATGCTTATTAAATACACTTACATTTGGAATGTAAGATACACGATGGAATCAACAATATACATCCATTATAACAGGGACCCCATTTCCGTGTATTCTGTAACCATTGACAAACGTGGAGGTTTTGTACAAACACCCAAAAATAATATAACTACAAGAAGCAGCAATATGTGATTTTACCAAGAAGCAGGGAAAGACTAAATACAGTAGAAAGGCATAGCTTGTTAGTTCAAGCTCAGTCTTAATTTCAATGTTGGGAAGTATATATTTTACAAGCGGGCTTATGAATCTAAACTCAAAGTGGAAAACTGAATCTTGTTCATTTCTCAATGGGTGATTATGAAAATTCTTTGAGTATTTTAACACCACAGGCATGAATCTCCATAGCAATAAATGTAAAGCATTATACTCTAACTACAAGCAGATTTAAGATTGCCTACATGCTACACGTTACTCCAGCTAGGGAAAAAATTCAGTGAGGCTCATTTTCCGTCTTTATCTCTTCCAATCTTTGTGGGTTTGGCTCCACGCACAGAGTCTTACGAAAAGCCATTGACAGCCCTTAAATGATTACAAAACATCTCTTTCTATATCCAGGGACCATGTTGTAGTAGACCAACGAATAGCCCTCTTCTATCTATTCTTCTTCTCTCGTATTCTGTTTTAGTTGATTTATATCGGAATAAAATTGAAAAGAATTTATTGAAATAACAAAGAATAGAGATTAATTCATATCCTGGATCATCCCAAAGGAAAAAGAATAATCAAGTAATGAACATGTATATATTTGTTTTTTCTCCTCCATGAAAGTAACCAAAGAAGGTACCAGCTGAAACAGTGACAAGTAGAAGTTAAAAGGAAAATCCACAATCGTTGTAGAAGTTAAAAGGAAAATCCACAATCATTTATTTCCCTGGAATACTTGAATTGGGAATTGTATTGTTTCCATTATTATTGTTATTGCTTGAAGTCAATTTTCCGTTGTTGTTGCTGGTAGTTGTAACGTTGGCGGTACCACTAGTGTTTTTGGGGTGGGAACCGCCTAATATTGACGTAATCGCCGTCGCTAGAGCTGCAGTGAAATTAGGATCCGCCGTAATGGCAGCTGTTGTGGCGCTTACACTATCGGCCAACGAAGTCAGCTGCATTGCCGCTAGCTGTGATGGCTCACCTAGTTGGTTGGATTCCATGTCTTGAGACATTTGTAGACCAGAGAATTTTGATTGATTATAAAGTGCCTGCTCGAAAATCTGAGGTAACAATGCTGCTGCTGGGGCATCAGCAAAGTTTGGATATGGGACCTGGAATTGTGTTGATTGCCTAGGGACCTGTAAAGGGCTGGGATTCTGTGTTAGGTCTAGTGTGACTGTAGGAAATGGAGCTGAAGCTGAAATGGTGGCCACGCTAGAGGGGCACGGGAGCAGAGTCCTGGTGAGGAAATTTGAGTTCATTAGTCCATCAGCACTAGACATTGAGCCTGACAGCAACATTCTTGCAGCCGATGTAGTGGTTGACGCCATTGCCACGGCGGCCGGTGGCAAAGGATGGTTGTGATTACCTTCGTATGTTGTTATGAGGATTGTTCGGTCTTCTGCACATCTTTGTACCTGTTAAAAAGGTTTCACATGTCGCTTCAAATCCAGGAATCTGAAGAGTTATGCCATAGTCGATTGATCAAAATTTTATTAGACATATTCAATTTTCTCAAAGATGGGCTTTAAAACAACTTTCCAAACGTGGGTTTCCCACAGGATAGATCAATAGCAGCACTAAAATAGAAATCCTAGAAATCTTCTAATTCTTTATCTAACATTGATAGTCATTAAAAGCCTCATGGTGTCTGTTCCTTTCGCAAGATGTCAACTGGATATGAACTGACGAACAACTAAAAGCGGATAAAGCAGTCGACAACTTTTTGGTCTTAACTGAAAACGACAATAAGTAGTTTAACTTCAAACAGAATATGATAAATCAAAAGAAAAATTACCTGTTTACGAACTGGACAACCAGCAGCCATGGTACACCGATAATAAGCTCGAGGACATGGATTACCCTTTGCCATCTTCTGTCCATACTTTCGCCATTGACATCCATCAGTGATCTATAAAAAAATCCTCAAATTCATAAAATGTGCAAAAAAAATCAAAGGTATATAAACTTCTTTAACACACAATTCACAGTACCAAAGGAGCCTCTGATCGAGCCCTAATAGATACACGTGCTTTCCTTATGGTGGCTTCTGTTTGATCAATGCTTTTGGAGGAATTGAATTTTGTAATCTTACTAGGCCCCCAACTTTGTGATCCTTGATCTGGGCTGTCCTCCCTCTGATCGATTCCTCTATCCAACCCCTTCCTATCTTCACCAAGTACCATCAGGTCTTTGTTATTTTTCCCATTCTTAGCATTATTTCCCGGGGATCTTGACCGGTCGCAGCTTCTTCTTACCGACGAAGAAAGGGAAAGCTCGTCAGCATTAGCACCAGCGGCAGCTAGACCAAGATCCACGATTTGTCTAGGTACTACTCCATTTTCACTATGTTTGTTCTCTTGGCCGTGTTCTTCATTAGTTTCAGAAGTCTTTTGGCCCTGCATAAGCGTCACTAAGTGCATCTGTAACGTGTTGTAGTTGCTAGTAACCTGATTTGCCATGTCTCGTAATCGTAAATTCTCCATCTTTATCCTTTCTAACTCGGCGCGTAGAACTGCCAGCTGCCCAAAATAGCAAGTAGCTAAGTAACGTCTATCAACATCAAATGGAAATCGATGGATTCATGAATTCCATCTTTTTCTGATGAGTACCTCACTCTTAGCTCTTTTATCTTCCACGTTTGAAGACATCCCATCTTCCACCACAGATTGGTCAGTGCTAGTATTGGTAGTGAGAAGATTCAATCCAGTCTATAGACAGAACTAAAAAGTAATCAATACGATTAAAAACGAAGAAAGAAATTGAAGAACTGCATAACCAAAACATTAACTAAGTGGCAAATTAATTGTTGAAGAATTACGTTAACGATTAACTCCAAACCACGACTATTATCGTCCTCCAAATCATCGGCTTGGTCCTTGGTGGGCTTAACTACATCAACATGCATGTTATTGTCAGCGAAGAAGTCCATGGTCTCACGGATGACCGCCCGTTTGTTATCATCATAGGAAAGAGGATGAAGAGGAGAATGATCATGGTCGAGATGGTCACAAGAAGAGTGAAGGTTGACTGGGAATTGGATGGTTGTGGTAGGAGGAGAAGACCTAGTAGGAGTAGAATCCATCATAGCAGCAGTGCAAGTGGTTGTTGTAGTAGAATTAAATAGCTTCTTGTTGTTACACTTGGTTTCTGGTTCTTGAGGGAAAGAATTAAGACAGTTGGTTTGAGTAGAATTAAAAACCCATCACTACCAGTACTGAAGATTAGATCTGAATCAATGGAAAGTCCACTTCTTCCCTTGGCCATAAATCAAGAGTAAAAATTTAGAGGGAGAAAGACAGAAGAGAGGGAAGCTGTGTCAAGTCTCTAAACGGTGCAATGGACTCGGCAATAAAAGAGGGGGTTGAGACTTTAGAAGAAGACCGAGGTGTAAAGTTGTGTGTGGTTCTTGTGTTAAATTTTGAGTTTAGATTTAGATTTGGATTTTGGTGAGAAAGTGAAGGGATATAGAAGATGTGAAAGATATGCTTGGATGATGACATCTGCTCTGTAAGAAAAATTTTGGATTTCCTCTTTTATTACTTGTCAAAATTCACTTCTCTTTTCCTTCCATTCTAAATCTTGGTCACTTTTGGTCCAAACTTAAAATTTGTGTTTGTTTAATACATCACCCTATACACCCCACAAAATGAAATGAACTATATAATATGTTTTATCTTAAGATTTTGCAATGGGAGATACACTTTCCAACCCACCGTAAGATTGTACGTGTAGATCATCCTTAGAATTAATAATGATGTGAGTCAATACTTATCGATTACAAGCAAGTTTGCTTCACTTTCTTCGTTGAATGTTGGACAGCAATGAACGACCGGACGAGAAGAAACCAGAAAGCAACTTTTTCAACATAGGATTGGATCAGAAGCTGACGAGATGAGGTGAACTAATCAGACGGACAGATCAGAATCGGAAACGGAGTCCACGTGGGTTGGAAGAAAGCAAAAAGTGGGCCCAAAAGCGATGGAAAGTGGTTAGATAGTGTAATGAAAGTAAATGTCAAAAGGGCAAAAGAGGAAAACTGACAGACAGACTCAAGTGTTGCTTTTAGTCAACACCTTATTTGCGATGGATGATCACAATAGAGTGTCAATCAGGCTTTTTGGGTCCCACTTTGATCTCTGACTTAAAGCACTTTGACTTTGAACACGTAAGAGTAATCGGTTGGAACCATCTCCAGCGGGGTTGATTGACCCCGTCAGCTCTTGTAGACCGAATCCCTTGCCTTCTTGTTCTCCACTCCCTCGTAAAACTGTCTGGAGACCTTCCGCTGATTCCCTACCTTTCATAGATTTGTTAGTTCCTGTGCCCATTATGTATATTGTTTCATTTCCTGTCTCTGTTCTTATAATAATATCCTCTTATGCCTCAAGTTACCTTATATTACGGTTTCCGTTTTCTGACTTACCATGCGAACTTCCACTTTCTCTAAAAAAAAAAAAAAGAGAGTAATTCTTCAATGAACTCGTCGTCCCAAGAAGAAAAAGCTTGAACTTATATAATCACATTCTGTATAGGTAAACATTAACGTGTGACTCACAACTCACAAGACCCATTTATTGAAAAGTTAAGATCTTATTTAAAAATATAGAAATAATGAATTTTCTCATTCACGACGAGTGATGTAATTAGTATTTCATTGGATGATTTATGTGATGGTGTTAAAATTATAACGATGTTGATTTATGTCTTAAAGCTAATTCGTTGGTTGAAATTTAATAATATAATTATTTAAAGATATCTTGTATCTCTCTAAACCACTCTTTTAGTAATACCATGATTTGGGTAGTCGAAATGCATACTAATTTTGATATACCAATATAAATTATTTCTATAAATAATTAAAGATGAATTAAAAAGTTTAATGTATTTAATCCTAAATATGATTTAGGCTATGTTTGTTGAAAGTAAAGTTTTTAATGGAATGAAATGTCATATAATATAATATAATGATTTATAATGGAATGAAATGTAAATAGATATAATATCAAAAAATTGTTATTTAGAAAGGATAGAAGGGTTCATAATGTAATATAGTGAAATGTTGTTTGGTTGAAGGGTTTATAATATAATATAGTGTAAAGTTATTTATCATTTTACATTCTATCCTAAACTTTGAAATCGAAAGTTTTTTTATTTTTACTTTTATAACGGAACGAGATGTAATATAAAATCTTCTTCTTCCATCATATTCCATTACATTTTAATCCCCCTCAAACGATGAAATAATATTACATTCTATTCCATTAATAAATCCTCATCCAAACATACCCTTCAGGTTAGAATTTATATCCATTGTCAACATATTTAGGAACTTAAGAGGTTATACACAAATAATGGTTGAAAAGAAAAAAGGAATTTTAAAAAAGTTAGACTTGATTGTAAAATCTGATAAACTTTATTTTTAAATATGAGAAAAGTAATAAATAAAGATAAACATGAGATATTGAATATTATTTAGGTCCAATTGGTATTTAATTATAATTAATTTTAATTTTCATTAAAGATTAATAAAAAATAAAATTTTATTTCAATTAAATTACTAAAAGTATAAGTCTTATTATAAATAGATTTAGGCTTTAAAGGAATTAACACTTCTTACCTAATCCTCTCTACAACAATTATAGAGTTATCATTAGATGTCTAATGCATATGCAGCTATGGTAGTTGAGATGAGTTGATTTCTGAAACGTTTCAAGGGAAATAATAAGAAAAGAATCAAGCTTTACTACAACGTACAAATTAAGATTTATACTTTATTATATTTTACATGCTAATCATATTATAGAAAATTTGTATTTATTCCACTACATATACGACCATATTCTGCTTCGATTTCCCAACAAACATGATATCAATTGCAATATTTTTTTCTAGTGTAATATACTAATAATACCCCATCTGAGTCTCATGTCAATTAGCTCTTTTATAAATTACCTAAAGCTCAATGTTAAGGATATTGATTTGGTTTATGGAACTTGGAACTTAATATGAAATTATCTATTAATGGAAATCAAAATGTCGATGCCTATTTTTAGGTATTTCTAAACTTATAAGCTAGTAAAAAAATCGTAAAAATAAGTTTACATTAGCCACATATGTTTTCAAGAGATAGTTAAATAGACCAATTTGTCCTTTAATTCTTCTTTAAGCACTTCTCAGTGTCTCCTCCTAAGATTGATTGTAGCTAAGATTCGAGTTATGCTAGTTAAGATATAAGTCCTTTTTCTCTTCACGGGCTTCAACTCTCAAGGCCTTCTTTTTAAAAATGTAAACTGACCAATCCTGTCCTAAATAATTTAGACCTCAAACAGGATCAATAGTCTAAGACTTTCTCATATACAAGGTCCACAAAAAGAGACAAGTGTAGAGTATAATTGTCTTTCTGTATGACTAGATCTATATTATTCATGAATTAATCTTTTAGGAGAGAGAAAACCTAGAAGAAAGCCATAAAATAGAAAATACACTTCATGTTATTGATGGCGTGAATAAGGTGTGATTATAAAGGAAGAGACACTTTACTTTTATAGGCCAATTAAGGAAGAACAAAATAAACAACTTTTAAATAACAACCTTACATTGTACAATAATGGAAAGTAAAGTAAAAAAGTGCATAGTAAATGTAAAAATTATTGGAAAGAACTAGGTCCCAATAATATTCCTAAAAGATAAGATAGAATCTCTTAACATAGTGGTGCAAATAAAGATCAAGGTCCACTGTCATCAATAAACGCAAACATATTATCATCCAATTTTTCCATTTCTTTAATGAAATAGGCTATTTCTGCATCAGTCCAAACTAGAGGCCATGTTTCGTAATTTCTTGGAAAAAGTTTGGAAGTTTAGGCTTTTCTTTGGTCTTTTGAGTAGTGAAGCTTTCTCTAACTTCAAAAGTCTTCTTAGACTCAAAACCAAGTGGACATGGTAGCTTTCCTGCCATGACGCTAAAACCTATTAGGGTTATACAAATATAGTGTTCTGGAAAGTAAGTGTATTTACATATAACTTAATTTTCTTTTAATTACAATATTGTAATGAAAATATTTATTATTAATAAAAAAAATAGTTTGATTTTATTTGTATAAGCATAATATAACTAGTTATAAGGTATCGAGGTTCCTTTGTAAGTAATGTACATATATATGAATATGTATGGGAAACATATATATTATTAGGATCTAAACTAATTGATTAACATTCGAATAATGAAGTTGGTCGCTTGATTATATTGTAGTGTTGCGATTTACCTCTACGTAAGTAAAGGAGTTTACTTCAAGAGAATGATGGGTTTCAAATTATGATAGTCGTTGACTATCGATAATGGCACTATTAAATGAATCTGAAATCGCATATGATTTTTAAATTATAAAGTAGGTCGTTACTTTAATCTTAAAACATACACTTTATCATTTGTTTATTATGAACCACAATCTTAATGAGTGGTGAACTCATATGTGTTTTGTTATAATTCTTGATATGATCGGAAAGAATTTTTACTGGGTATTAATCTAGTATCTGCATGTTAGAATTATTAATTAAAGCATTCATTAGGGAACATTTACTCAAATAAAGAGTTCATAGTGATATCATCACTTCTAAATATTTTACGGAGATTGGTGATTAAACTAGCACCAGTAGTTTGATAGGCTAGCCACCCATCAAGTCTTAACACCAAGATTAGATCTTTTGTGTTAATCACCATGTAGAGTGAAACAGGAGACCTAGCAGGAAAAATCAACATAAGGGCAAAACGATATTTTTACCCTTTATTGTGCGGATGGCTATAATATGGTTCATAATCGAGTTTGCAATTGGACATCAAATTAATATTCTTGAAACTTGTTTTCTCATAATTTTAAGTAATTCAAGAGACCAATCAATTGGCTTTAGTGGAATGATATTTGGTTAATAAGTCAGAACTGATTCTAATGAGATTAAATTAATTCCGGTCTTATTAGAGCTTGAATTATTTAAGTCCAATTAGATTCTTCACTTGGCTTCTAGGAAGGTTACCAAGGAAAGTAAGAAAAATAAATGAGACTTATCAGAAAGAAAATGAGTCAGTTTGGAGAGAAATGGACGAATTGGATTTGGGCCAATAAGACCGAAACAATTTAATTAGGTCTTAAGCCTATAATTAAATGTTAGGCTTACACTTAGGCTTGGCAAAATTTCATCCGAACCGATAACCTGACCTTATCCAATCCAAAAAAATCAGATACGGGTTAGGATTGTTTTGACCGAATTTAAACCGGGTTGACCGATTTTTGTCCTAATTAAAATCAAATTTGGATTTGGGTTGACCTAATAAAAAAATGTCCGAATTTTGAAATTGGTCAGCATTTAACATTTAACAGTGATTAAAATTTTCTGATTCGAATTTTAAAAGGCAAAAAAAATCATTGTTTTAAATTTTGGCGAAGAAATTTTTTTACATAATTTTGATTTGAAGTGCATTTTTTTCTTTTTTGACCTTTTTCCTTTCTGGTAAGAGATGGGAAGAAGATGGTGCAATTTAATGTCCCTTTGCTATTAGTTAAAATCGGACAAATCAGTTCCAAACTAAGTTGGATGTTTTCCAATCCAGTTCGGTTCTGAGTCAGCTTGGTAAAAAAATATTTTGTTTCAAACCAGTTTAGGGTCATGACTTATCTTTGTCTGAATTGTCCAGAACTGGTTTGGTTTGAAACTGATTTTTTTCTAGCCCTACTTACACTAATTAATTGTTAATTATAAGCCTAAAGAAACAATTAACATTGGGTTGGATTTTTGTTTAATTAATTAGATTAATTGAATTAAAAAAGGAAGGTCAAAATCGAATTTTACAAAGATGTAGAATTCGATTATGTCTTTTATTAATAAAAGCATGAAAGGAGTGGGCGTTTAAGTAATGCTCATCATCGTTAAATGGTTTAATGATTGTTTTAAACGCATACAACGTGTCTCTCCTTCCATTTTCAGTGATAGTATTCTTAAGAAATGCTCATCATCATTAAATGGTTTAATGGCTTTTGAAAGATAGAAAAATGTACATGAATGAATGTGAGCATGTAATGGAGACAATTTATTTGGATGATTACCAAATGAATGGTACGTTGGCTCTCCACTCACCCCCAAAGTAGATCATGCATCTCATTTTTAAATTGGTTTAATGGTTGGTTTTAATGTATATAACGTACATCTCCTTTAATTCATGAAGGTGGGAGTGGTGAATGAAGAGTGAATTTGGCATAAAACTCTCCCATTATCGTCCAAATGTTGAACTTGAAAAGTCACATGTTCATTTAGTTTTAATGAAAAAGATTAATATGTGTGGCTTTTTTATCTCATTCACTCTTTCCTTCCATTTTTGATGATAACATAGAAAAACGCATAGCTCTTTAGCATTATTATAATTAAAAGAATTAAGGGTTGCATTTTTTTCTCTATCTCCAGGCTCTCTAAAACTATGAACTATAGCAAATGAGAAGTTCTCGTTTTTACTACACCAACCTGTTGAACAAAGCAAAAGGTTTGCTTTTTTTCAATTTTCTTCTCCTTTCCCACAAAAGGATTTTGATAATCAAGTTGTCCAAAGAGAACAAGTGGTAAATTGGATCGATTGAGGACATAGCAGCGAAGAGCCGAAGCTGTAGTAAGGGGTCAGTAATATCTTGTTCTTATTTTATTTATTTTCCTTATGTCGTATCATATATGGATTAAAAGCATGTTAATTTAGTGCTTATGCTTTCGCTGTGTTTTGATTTCGAAAAAAAGATTTTGAAATCTACCGTTTAATCAAACCAAACATGTTTTTGTTTTCGACAATTAGTATTAGAGATGGTTTTATTATGCATAACTTGGTTCCTTTATGTTGCATGGGTTGGCAATTAAATGATGTATGTTGCAACTTTTTTTGTGATAAAAATATATGTTGTGTATGTTTTGGTTTTCTCTTTTGGTTGTCTATAGAAAATTGATTTACCTTGTAATTTTTTTCAATTGGTTTGTAACAAGGAGGGTGACCTATCATCGCCATATTTCCTCATTGTTTTAATTTTTCTGTTTTCATTATTCTTGTACTGTAAAAAATTATGTAATTTTAAAGACGAAGCAACCATGGATCAAATAAAAGTAAGTAAATGTTTTCGAGTTTTTTTTTGTTAATGGGAATTTTACTTTGATTAAATTATGTTAATTCTTGATTTTTTCAAGTTCTGAAATTTTTGTTTTCCTATTTACAAATCAGATCTTTTAAATAAAAAATGTCATTAACTCATTTTTACCAGATGGTCTAGGTCATGCGAGCGAAGAGTTCGAAGTGGAAGATCCAAGTCCAAAAAGAATTTTTGAGTAGTTATTTAATTCATAAGATGAATGGATGAATTAATGCAAATAATATGCGATGTTATATGATTACATGCCATTTAGAAAAATTTGCCAACCCTAGGTTTTTCCATGCATTCATTATGTATGAGACATATAATGAAACAACATTGGAGGGTTAATAAATTACATCTAGACAAGATGGTATTTATTAGAACTTAAAGACCGAAAAAGATTGAGTAGGAGAGGATGCTCATGTGAGAGCCCACAGTCTCCATGCAATGGCCCATTTACATGTAGTAAAGTGCGACTCCCAACCAGAGGACATGAATCCTAGATCTTGCATGGTGAAGCGCTACTCATTAGTAGCAAATATGACCTCCCACTGAGGCATGGTTTGCAAGTACCTTCAATGGATGAATCAAATGGTTATACACTCAACATGGTTTATCAATAACCTATGGACCTAATTATGACGCTTCTCAAAGAGTTAGGCATGAAGATGCTTGGTAGCTTTTTCCAGTGGGGGGGTTACAGTTTTTCTTTTAATGGATAAGATGGCGCACCCTCACTTGGTCCGTTATAAATAAGAAAAATAACCATCATATAAAGATTTAATTTTTTAAGTTTTGTTAAATCTATCGTCATGTATACATGCATCTAATTTTATACAAAGTTCCAATATTTTTTGACTAGTATGCTCATTCTTTAATAATTTATATTTTCAGACATAATTACCACAATATGAATCCACTCACAATGCTCTTGACTGATAACAAATTGGAAAATGGAGAAAAATTTAATGAATGGAGATGTGACCTCTACATCGTTCTCCAATATGTACGAATTTCATGGGTATTAAAAAACAATGAGCCTACACCTGTAGGTGAAAAATCAACTCCTAAGCAAGTCCAGCAATATGAGCGATGGCAGAATACTGATAAGATTGCCAAGTGCTATATTCTGGCTTCTGTTAGCGTAATGTTGCAGAAGCAACTTGCAGGCATGCAAAATACGGGTGCAATAGTCCATCACCTACATAAGATCTTTAGTGTGAGGACTAGGTTTGCAAGGGTGAAAACTATCTAAACCTTTCATAATCTCAAACAAAATCCTGGTGAACCGGTGCGGGATTACATGCTTAAGGTAATCTCTGCGGTTACTAAGGCTAAGTTGCTTGGGGCAGAAATAGATGCGGAAGCGCATATGATCATGATCATCAACAACTTAAACTCTTCTTTTCAGCAGTTTAAGTTGGACTATGAGCTCAACACTAAGGATTACACCTTGAGTGAGTTAATGAATACTCTTTAGAATACGGAGGAGATATTAAATATCTGGGCCAATAGGCCAGAGGCTCATGTGGCATCTTCTTTTAAGCCCAAGGGTTAGGGCAAGAAAAAGAAGAAGGGTGCAAAGAAAAGGAAGGCCCAAATAAAGATCAAGGCATAACCCATGAATAAAAAAGCCAAAGAGGACATCAAAGGAAAGTGTTTCCACTGTGGTGAGAAGGGCTACTGGAAGAGGAACTGTGTTGTCTAACTTGAGACCCTCAACAGCAAACAAGGTATGAGATTCCTAAGTTTGTTAGGAACTAGAAATGTGGCAGGTTCATCTAATTCTTGGATCTTAGATTCAAGAGTTACAGACTATGTTTGTAATTCCATACAGGGGGTTCCAACAAAGGAAAAGACTGCCTAAAGGCCGGTTTCAAGTCAAGTTAGTGGATGGAACCTACATTTCAGTAGAAGCAGTGAGACTGGTTATCTTAGACTTTCCTAGTGGTCATAGTTTATATTTAGAGGATGTATATTACATCCCAATGGTTGTAAGAAACATGATTTTTGTTTTTTGTTTAATAAAATCTAGTTGTTCCTTATATTTTGAAAAAGTTGTTTCAATATATAAGAATAAGGTTTTTTTTGTAATGCAGTAATTAAATAGGGATTGTTCTTTATAAAACTATGACAGACTCACTAAGCACCACAGAATTAATAAAACTAAGAAAATTCAATGACTCTAGCATTAATTCAAAATATCTGTTGCACTTAAGGATGGATCATGTGAATCAGAAAAGACTTGATAGGTTAGTGAAGGATGAGATCCTTATGGGTTTAGATAATGATCCATTACCCACCTGTGAATCTTGTATTAAAAGAAAGATGATCAAGGCCTCATTTCCTTCCAAAGGAAACATATCTGAATCTACATTGGGCCTAGTACACATTGATGTATATAGGCCTATGAACATATAAGCTAGAGGAGGTTATGAATACTTCATAACCTTTAAAGATGATTACTCTAGACATGGTTATTTGTATTTGATACACACAAAGAGTGAGTCCTTTAAAAAGTTCAAGGAATTCAAAGCTAAAGTTGACAAGCAGCTAGGCGAGCCATTAAAACATCTTTGATCGGATCAAGGTTGCGAGTACTTATCTAGAGAGTTCCAACAATTCCTAATTGACAATGGAATTGTTTCCAACTTGTCAGCTCCCAGAACACCTCAACAGAATGATGTAGCTGAGAGGAGGAATATGACTCTATTAGAAATGGTAAGATCAATGATGTCTTATGCTAGCCTTCCAGAATCGTTCTGGGGATATGTCATATAAATAGCAACTTATCTTCTTAACTTTGCTCCATCCAAATCTAGGGTGTTATGGACTAGATGAGTGCGGCTGCCCAGCCCATGTTCTAAGGCTTAAATCTACAAAGATGGAACCAAGGTCAGAAGTATGTTTATTTGTGGGATATCCTAAGGGTACACGAGGGTAATATTTTTATAGTCCTAAGACAGGAAGGTATTTGTGTCGACAAATATGACCTTCTTGGAGGAAGAATTTGTGAGAAATCATAAAGGAAGAAGTGAAGTAGTACCAAAGGAGTTAGCTATTTCATCCAAACCAAGAGCTGATTTGGATATAGCAGAATAAGATGTTGAAATAAATTCAAGAGTTTAATTGGAAGAGCAGGCTAAACTTCAAGTAGTGCCTAGACGTAGTGGGAGGGTTGTGAGACAACTAGACAGGTATATAGGTATAGGAGAAGGAATAATTGCCATCTTAGATCAAGAAGTAACGGATTCTATTACTTATACATAGGCTATTAATGACGTTGATGCAGAAAAATGACTCAAGGCAATGGAATAGGAAATAGATTCCATATACGCCAGCGAAGACTGGATCCTTATTGATTTACCACTAGGTGTAAAAGCCACAGGGTGTAAATGGATTTTCAAAAGGCAGAGAGGATCTGATGAAAAGGTAGAGACCTTTAAAGCTAGATTAGTAGCTAAGGGCTATACTTAAAAGGAGAGTATAGACTATAAGGAGACTTTTTCTTCGGTTGCCATGCTTAAGTCCATCAGAATTCTTTTGACCATAGCTGCCTATTTTGATTATGAAATATGGCAAATGGATGTCAAGATCGCATTTCTTAATGCAGATCTTGAGGAGACCATTTATATGGCCCAATTAGAAGGATTCGTTAAGCCAGGTAATGAGCATAAGGTATGCAAGTTGCAAAGGTCTATTTATAGACTTAAGCAAGAATCTAGGTCTTGGAACATTAGTTTGATAAGGCTATCAAAACCTATATGAGCCTTGTGTTTATAAAATGATATGAGAAGGCAAAGTTACTTTCCTAATTCTATATGTCGATGAAATTATACTCATTCGGAATGATGTAGGAATGTTATTTACTGTCAAGGGATGACTGAATGAATAGTTCTCAATGAAGGATTTAGGAGAGGCTAGCTATGTTCTAGGGATCAAGCTTATAAGGGATCGAAAGAACAAGCAGATAGCTTTGTCTCAACTAACCAACATTGAGAACATGCTTAATAAGTTTGCCATATAGGATTCCAAAAGGGGTTTCACACCTACTAGAAACGGAATCAAACTTTCAAAGGAGCAAGCACCTAAGACCCATACGCTTTGACGGTTGGAACTTTAATGTATGCCATGCTTTCCACCAGACCAATATCTATTACGCAGTGGGACTGTTAAGTAAATTTCAGTCCAATCCAGGAATGGAGCATTGGACTGCAGTCAAGTGCGTATTGAAATATCTTTGTAGGACGAAGAACTTAATGCTTGTTTTCTCTAGAAGTGACCTCATTCCGATAAGATATATGGATTTCACTTTTTAATTAGATGTTGATTCAAGGAAATCAACTTCTAGTTCTATGTTTACTTTGGGAGGTGGAGCCATAGTCTGGAGAAGTGTCAAGCAAGCTTGTGTTGCTGCTTCGACTATGGAGGCTGAGTATGTTACCGCTTGTGAAGCATTAAAGGAACCAGTTTGGCTCTGCAAGTTCCTAAAGGATTTGGAGGTAATTCTTGAGGGGGAAAAGGCCATTACACTTTATTGTGATAACAGTGGTGCAGTCGCTAATTCTAAAGAACCTCATAATCACAAAGCTACCAAATGCATTGAGAGAAAGTATCATCTCATAAAGGAGATAGTACAACGTGGTGAGGTGGATGTGGTAAAGCTTCCCACATATCAAAACCTTACTGATCCATTCATGAAGACGCTATCACAGAAGAGCTTCAATGGTCCCTTGGAAGGAATGGGAATGAGGGATATGTCAAACTTGCTTTAGGGTAAGTGGAAGATTGTTAGGGTTATGCAAATATAGTGCTCTGGAAAGCAAGTTTATTTACATATAACTTAATTTTCTTCTAGTTGCAATATTGTAATAAAAATATTTATTATTAATAAAACAAAAGAGTTTGGTTTTATTTGTATGAGCATAATATAACTAGTACTGAGTTTCTTTTGTAAGTAATATACATATATAAGGAGACGTATAGGAAACCTGTATATTATTAGGATCTAAATTAATTGATTAACAGTCGAATAATATAGTTGGTCGCTTGATTATATTGTAGTGTTGCGATTTACCTCTATGTAAGTAAAGGAGTTTACTTCAAGGGAATGATGAGTTTCAAATCATGATAGTAGTTGACTATCGATAATGACACTATTAAATGAATCTGGAATCGCGTATATTTTTTAAAGAATAAAGTAGGTCGTTACTTTAATCTTAAAACATACACTTTAGCATTCGTTTATTATGAACCACAATCTTGATGAGTGGTGAACTCATGTGCGTTTCGTTATAATTCTTGATATGATCGGAATGAATTTTGACAGGGTATCGATTTAGTATCTGCATGTTGGAATTATTAACTGAATCATGCATTAGGGAACATTTGCTAAAATAAATAGTCTATAGTGATATCATCACTTCTAGATGTTTTAAGGAGATTGGTGATTAAACTGGCACCAGTAGTTTGATGGACTAGCTACCCATCAAGTCTTAACACCAAGATTAGATCTTGTGTGTTAATCACCGTATAGAGTGAAACAAAATATCTAGATAGAAAAACCAACATAAGGGCAAAATGGTATTTTTATTTTTTATTATGCAGATGGCTATAATATGGTTCATAATAGTGTTTACGATTGGACATCAAATTAATATTTTTAAAACATGTTTTCTCATAATTTTAAGTAATTCAAGAGATCAACCAATTAGTTTTAGTGGAATAACATTTGGTTAATAAGTCAGAATTAATTCTAATGAGATTAAATTAATTTCAGTCTTAATGGAGCTTGAATTATTTAAGTCCAATTAGATTCACCGCTTGACTTCCAGGAAGGTTATGAACGAAAGTAAGAAAATAAATGGGGCTTATCGGAAAGAAAATGAGATAGTTTGGAGAGAAATGGATGAATTAGATTCGGGCCAATAGGACCGAAACAATTTAATTGGGTCTTAAGCCTATAATTAAATGTTGGGATCACACTAATTAATTGTTAATTATAAGCCCACAGGAACATTTAATATTAGTCTGGATTTTGATTTAATTAATTAGATTAATTGAATTTAAAAAAGGAAGGGAAAAACCAAATTCTACAAAGATGTAGAATTCGGTTATGTCTTTTAATAAAAGCATGAAAGGAGTGGGCGTTTAAGTAATTCTCATCATCATTAAATGGCTTAATGATTGTTTTAAAAGCATACAACGTGTCTTTCCTTCCATTTTTAGTGATAGCATTCTTAAGTAACACTCGTGTTCATTAAATGGTTTAATGGCTTTTAAAAGATAGAAAAATGTACATGAATGAATGTGAGAATGTAATGGAGACAATTCATTTGGATGATTACCAAATGAATGGTGCATTGGCTCTCTACTCACTCCCAAAGCCGATCATGCATCTCATTTTTAAATGGGTATAATGGTTGGTTTTAGTGTACATAACGTACAGCTCCTTTAATTCATGAAGGTAGCAGTGCTAAATGAAAGGGTGCATGAATTTGGCATAAAACTCTCTCCCATTGACGTCCAAGTGCTGGACTTGAAAGGATACATGGTCATTTAGATTTCATGAAAAAAAATTAACGTGTGTGGCTTTTCTATCTCACTCACTCTCTCCTTCCATTTTCGGTGATAGCATAGAAAAATGCATAGCTCTTTAGCATTCTTATAACTAAAAGAAATAAGGGTTGCATTTTTTGCTCCCTAAACCTCTGAGCTATAGCGAATAAAAAGGTCTAATTTTTGCTCCACTAACCTGCCGAACAAAGCAAAAGGTTTGCTCTTTTTCATTTTTCTTCTCATTTCTCACAAAAGGATTTTGATAACCAAGTTGTCCAAAGAGAACAAGTGGTAGATCGGATTGGTTAAGGACATAGTAGTAAGGAGTTGAAGCTGTAGTAAGGAGATGGTAATAATCTGATCTTGTTCTTATTTTATTTATTTTCCTAACGTTTTATAATGTATGGATTAAAAGCATGTTGATTTGATGTTTACGCTTCTGCTGTGTTTTGATTTTTGAAAAAATTTGTGGAATCTACCGTTTAGCCAAACCAAGCATGTTTTTGTTTTTGATCCAACAAAACCCACGTGAATTATTTTTTACACTTACAATCATTGACCATAATATTAAATTTTATTTTTAAGAATATGATATTAATATGTAATATTCATTTACATTTTTTACTATATTGTAATTATTTTTAATTACATTGCAATAAATATAATTATATATGGTAATTAATATAATGGTATCTAAATGTATAGATAATAATTGTAAATAGTATAATGATTTATGAATGCATTAGATAATAGATAAATGTTCTTATATCTTAATTATGTAATATATTAGTCTATTTAATCATAATTCTATATTTATTATATATAAATTTGGTTTTGTTATTCAAAATTTATTTATTTTATATAATTTCATCGCTAAAAGCTAAATGGCAATGGGTCACCATTAGGTGATGATTATTTGAATCGTCACCTAATAGTATATTTCTTTCGAATTAATTGAAAACGATGTTGTTTTGTTTAGCAAAAAATGATGTCATTTTCTACTAGGTTATTAGCACAAAAATGAAGCTCTCTCGATTTTTATGTTAATCCTCATGTTTCCAAAGATGGGTCATTTTGTGGTCTTTGTCTTTTGCGGTCGTCACCATCGAAAAAGCATCATGTCATGTGTTAGTGCTGTTCTTCTTTTCTATTTTCAAGAACCCTCCTTTTATTATGCCTTATTTTTCTACTACATTTTGAATTTTATGTGGGTTTTGTGTTCTTCTTATGCTATATAGGTTTCTGTTTGTGTTTGTGTTTGAGTTTAGAAAATAGTCAATTGTGTTTTTATGTTGCTTGTATATGGGTTGACATTTTTTCCCACATTTAATGCTTCTTTGAGGAAAACCTTCCAACTGTTTGATGATTTAACTTCCAGAAGGGATGTTATGTACTTCATTCTATTTTCAACATTTAGCCATTTCTCTTCTCCTATCTTCCTCCTCTCTCTCTTTAGGTTTGCTTCTTCTTCTCTCATCTTTTCCATAAGTTTGTTATTATGTATGTAACTTAAGCTCTTGTACTACATGTTCAACATACAAAAGCTTTTCTTGAGTATTCATTGATCAAATTAAGTGTATCTTCAAGAAGAGAATCGGTTCAAATCTAACATTAAACTTGATCTATGTTATTTTTTTATTATAACAAACAAGAAGTTGTTGAGGAGAAGGTTTGTTTCTACATCGATAAAAAGGAATGAGATTTGTTTTAATGTCGATAAAAAGGAATGATCTTTTCTTTTTGCCGCTAGGATTTATATGGTAAAGTTCTATTCAATTTTGGATTAGTTCATTCTCCCCTGAGAATTTATGGGATTTGATTACCAAAAAATTTAATTAAACATATTGAATTTTATGCTAAATTGACTTTTCAAAAAAAAACTCTTAACATTAATTCATCACAGAATATTGACATGGCAACTAGTTTTTGATGGTAGAAATGAGCTCCGCAGAGAGGAATGTGGTGAAATTCTACCTTATGAAGAACAAATCGATAAATAACTAACCTCCTCATCAAATTCTTAGTATCATTTGAATTACCTTTTTTCTTAATTATTTGTATCTCATTTTCTGTTAGGAAGCTTTCAGATGAATGTTTGATCGTATATATTATGTGTTATGTAAGGCTTCCTCAAATATTCAAAAGAACATAAGTGAAAATGGAGGCATTGACAATATCCCAATGGTTGGTACAAGATTAAGGAAATCAATTATTTTAGAACATTTGCTGATTACAATTACTATGTTTGTTCAATCAGGTATGTATGTGCTCGAATTTAGGTTTGTTATGTCGTTTGAATTAATTAGTTATTAAACTTCTATACTAATTGTTTCTTAAATGAAACACATTGTACAGGTAGTTTATCTAATTTAGTGATCCATACTACATCTGGGGATTTGTTTGCTGTATCTTCTGCTAGTTTAGTTAAACCCAAGAAATTGTTAGAAGAGGATGTTAATAACCTAACACTTGAGGAAAGATCTTTGGCTGTTTCAGTTGATGCCTTCAAATGTGCAAGGACCCTTCTTAGGAATCCAAACATAGGGAACTACTTTACATCTTCTACCGAGTCTCATGTCGCTTAGAATGAAAAAATAATTATTTTTTCCTTTTCAATGGAATAAGCATAAAACTTTATTTATTTAACATGTGTGTGTAAGAATTATTAAACTTCTAATTAAAATCTTGTACTACTTACCATATATCATTATATTATATTACTTACCAATTTCAATATATATATATATATATATATATATAATTTTTTAATAAATATTAATGATTAAGAATAGTAGTTAGTTTAAATTTATTATATTTTGATCTTATTAATATTAAAATTTTAGGTATGTTTATCTTTTTATTTCCAAATAATATTTATTTTTTAAATTTTAAGTTACCCATCA
This sequence comes from Erythroxylum echinodendron, assembly GCA_027575705.1. Classification (NCBI taxonomy): domain Eukaryota; kingdom Viridiplantae; phylum Streptophyta; class Magnoliopsida; order Malpighiales; family Erythroxylaceae; genus Erythroxylum; species Erythroxylum echinodendron. Next base: position 4,109,993 of record JANZXR010000009.1, read on the forward strand.
TTTGTTTTTCAACAATTTCTTTAAAACTTTGAAAACATTTAACAATTTTTAGATGCTCTACTATATTTTCATGAAATATTTTATGATTGGAGATGTAGTACTATGTGTAATAGGCATCATTAAAGAATCATTTGTGTATAAATCTATATATTTAAACAAATTGAAATGGTTTTGAATGCATTAGCTATTTAAACAAATTTATAAAGAAGGAAAATGAAGAAAATAAGAAAAATCATATAAATGTCAATTATAATTAAACTTAGGATTATTAAGTACACTTACCATTAAAAATTATGTTTTTAACATTTTATTTTTAAGAAATAAGAATCTTTCCACACACAAAAAATTCATCAAAATTCCTCTAAAAAATACATAAGATATAAAATCTTTAATATCAACATTTGGTTATGTTTTTAAAATTTTGTTGCCAAAAGTTAAAATTTTTGTGATAACTGTAGGGATCGTCGCTAAAGGCTTAATATCACTTTTGATGATGAACTTTGTAATCGTCACAAAAGATGACTTTTAGTGACGATTTTCAAACCATCGCAAAAAAAAGGCCAAAAGCCAGTTTTGTTATAATGAATGACGATTAAAGTAATCTAAATAGTAATAAAGATCACACATTTTAACACCACACTTCTACCGAGCACATGCCCGAACATCTTGAGAACATTCACGCACATAACCTGTGAAAGTGGCATGTTAGAGTAGTCATATTCACTTACAAGGCATCATATTACAAAACTCGAATATGTAAAAATATCAAAACGTTCCCATTTCATTTATAAAACATAATATATATACAGTATATATAGTATACATAATCCATATATATACAGTATCAAAAGCTTATAAGAGTCTACTGCTCTTTTACAAAATTCTACATGAAATGAGAACTATTCAAAAATATTCTATCAACTCCTCAGTCTCAGCTGACCGACCTTTGAGCCATTGCTTGTTATCCAAAATGTAAGAACTAGACTTCTTCTAGAATGTCTTAATAGCTAAGTCTCCTCTTAGGTACCTGAAAATTAACGTTGCAATTTTGATGAGTTTTGCGAGCTCAGTGAGCAAACCATCATCGAGGTGCTCACTTGTATCAATCACTATGACAGTTCACATTATCAACCATTGCATATCATTTCACATTTTAGTTTCAAAATAGTGCAAACAATTCACTTCAATCAATCATATAACACACACATCAATTTATATATGCAATTGCTCATGAGACTCACTTTTATTGTTAATTGTTGTGACCAAACGCCTTTTTAACTATCTTGTATATGTTGTATATACCGAGCTCATTATACTAGTGAGCCTATGGCTCTTATATACATTTTGAGATTTAAGCTCTTTTTAACTAGCCACTCCGATCACAACTTCCTTTATCTGATCATGCATATCATGTAATGAAATGAATTAAATCATATATATTCAATCAATCAATTTCATTTAGTATACAAGTTCATTTTTCACTTTTTCATCGAACATAAATCTGGCATTCAACATATTTGTTGAGAACACTTATTTCTGTCAGTTTCAAATTCAATCAGAATACTTCCAATACATTCCCAATTATCGAACTCCTCATACCATCAATTTGCGAAATTATCATATTCGTACAGGAATCAGTTAAATAATTGAAATTTAAACAATTACAACCATTACTAGTGAGAAAAACCTAGGTTACTCATAGTACACTCCAGATAGCTATTGCCTTGATGTCCCAACAATATCTAGAAGCTGTCGTTCTATTTGCGCTTATATATTATATAATACACACATTGTACACATTTCTTATTTGCTCAAACTCATAAGTATTTAACCATACACATATGTATGTATGTTATGTGTAATACATGCTCAATTTGACTATTATGTGTATGTATCCTCAATTCTCATCTCATGATCATTTAAATAACATCATTTGTATATGTCTAGTTTGCACTTAGGTTTATACCTCAATAACACTTAATTATTTTAATTTTAATAATCAATCATTCACCAATGTTATTCTAGCATTATGTCATCACACAATATCGAAATCCTCATTCATTCTTACTTAATTCACATCATTGCCTCATTTAAATCTAAATATACCATAAGAAAGTACCTTATCATTAGTTGGTTCAAACATCATTTAAAAGACAACATTTCACTTTTTATGCTACCCAACGATTGTGGTGGACCTTCCCACGATAGTGACAGAAGCTTGTGCAATAGGCCACAATCATGGGGACTTTGCCACGATCGTGACAGAACCCAATTATCTAGGCCTCGATTGTGAGGACTGTATCACGATCATGCTCTGCCTTTCTTCCTTGAAGTTTTCACAAATTCCACATACGTAAAATCATCATTAACACTCCAAATTTTCCAAAATTTATGTCCATTTATGCAACTTCATTTCATGCAAATCTAAATACCGTATTGGTTACTTTAAATCTCACAAAACTCTACTCAATTTATTCATCATCATTTGGTTTATACTCATCATACATAAATCCTAGTTCTTCTCATTTTAAGAACATTACACCAATGTCTTTCTTAAGCATAATTTCAACTTCTTTATACCTTAAATCCTAATCTATTTCATCTACAGAACAACTTATAATCCATGGTTTTCCTACTTTCAAAAATAGAACAGAAACACTTACATTTACTCGTCAAAATTTTTGCACTCATCATGTACCATTTTCACTAAATCAATCCATCTTAAAAACATCCCTATAACAAATCATAAATTATTACTCATCATACATAAAAATAGGTCACAAACACGTCTCCTCATTTATCAACTTTTAGTTCTTATTCAAACCCCATTTTCACTATTAATCATCCATAAAACAATACATAATCTATTATTAATCATAAAAACAAAAATAGGACATCAAAACATGTCCGTACATTCATCAACGTTTCATCATATATTTAACTCCTTTAACCCATCAATCTATCACTTATGATCATCATAAATACTTTTATTAAATAGACTATAAAGATCCTTAATATATCACTTACTTGTTTTAGCTCTAAACATTGAAGATCACGTAACCCTATCTTCTTCCATATTACATGATCATCAACATTTAAGGTGGAATAGGTTGTGCCTTTTAGTAACAAGATGAAGAAATAGTAAGGATATTGAAGTAGTAAGATGAAAGATGCTGGCAACTCAAATTAGGAGTGTAGAATATGAGAGTATTGTGAGTTAACAGAAAAAAGAAAATGAAGAAGAGAGTTTTTAACCAAAGTAAAATCAAAGACAAAGATGGCTGTCTTTCAAGTGAATGTATCGAGAGTGAGGTATGTGGCAAGTGGCTTGACACTTGTCACTTGCCACATGTCCTCCTCTTATGTTCCCGAATCGGTCTTTTAATAACTAGTCCATTTATCTCTCAATTTTCAGTCCATTTGTCACCTAATTTTTTATAACACTTATCATTAATTTCTACTACCATGTAACAATTATTTCTACTACCACAAGTCAATTTTTCTTGCCACTTAACATTTTTCGTATTCCAAAAATACCTATAAATTTCATAAAATCTCTCAATTTTAACGAAAAGTTTTGAATTAATAATTGTAATTCACCAAATCAAATTCAAGACATAATAATTCATAATTCACATCATAATCATTTAAAAATCATTTATACCTAAAAAATGTCAAATGAGTGCATATAAAGTATTAGCATCATGCACAAAAATCAATAATAACGTGTGTGTGTGTATGCTTATGTTAGTGATATGCATGTAAGTGTAACCCATTTCCTAATTTCTCAATGCTATTGATCATGTACAGTGGTCTAGGACCCTATGTCCTAGCCCTCAGTATAGAAAAACGGATATTACACATATTATATCTTTTTAATTTTTTGGCCAGACAATGGAGGTTCTCCAGATCTAAAAATGATTAATGGTGTAAACATAACGATTTTTAGTTATGCTATAAAGATAGTGGATGATGAAGATAGAATGAAATTTTTATTCAAATAGGGGAATACTTCATAATTGGTATCTGTTGAGTATCTGACCTAATTGAATACATCGCTTGGGTAATAGCTGAAACAACTCCAAGAATGTCCACAACAGAGAACTGACATTAGAAAGATTAGATAAAAGCTAGTAAACATGTAAAGGAGATAAAGCAATAGGACAGGTATAGAGGGTAGATAAAGCCCAAAGACGCCATATAGTGGGTTCAGTAAGAGAGTCATAGATATGGAGCAAAGTCTGATATGGTGTCAAAATGTCAAAGTGATGTAGGTAAGGAGAAATGTTCAAGGTGATAGGAGTAAGATGAAGGTAACAAAAAAGGCTTAGACAATAATTTGATTAAGAGTTTGAGGAGGGTTTTGGGTTATTGAAGGAAAAGATTTCTTAATTATAGCATAAAAAAAGAAAACCATAATTAGGAGAATGAAGAGAGGAATTGGTTTCTTCAGGACATGAGTGAGAAGTTGAATAACCTTTCAGTGTCTAGAAAGAAAATTAACAAATACGTTGTGATGACCTTTGATATGGAAGATTATGAATTTATAGAGAGAAAACCAATCTTTCTAATGACGTAAATGTTTTTCAGGCAATTTTTCTTATTGGGCTCAAGACTTATATCCATTTCCACCATAAAATGATATGATATGAGGTGGAAATGAAACTTTTCAATGCCCTTTTTCAGCGCCAAAATCTCGTTGTAGATGGTATGGTAATGTTTTTTTGATTCATTGACACTAGCATAGCTCTAATAATGTCGTTTTCCATCAATCTCTTCAATCAAATATCACCCTGATACTGGTCACTAGCATTTTTCTAAAGAATGCATTGCCTTTTTTAAGGAATCTTTAAAGGGCATAGATGTTGACTCACTTGCTTTAAGTACTTAACAACTTTAGTTTACTCTTGACTCCATGGTGATGGATTCATGATTAATCCTATTTTCGAAGCATATGAGATCATATTCATGCAATTCCTCTCATCTTGAGTCTTAGAACACATAGATTTTGAGAGTTTTATCCTACGAGTCTATATTGACTGTGAAAGACCTAGCAACTTCCTTGATCTATCTCTATACATCTTTATTCCCAATATATAAGCTGCTTCTCTAAGGTCTTTCATGGAAAAATTTTAGGACAATCAAATTTTCACTGATTGCAAGCTAAAGACATTAGTTCCTATTAGTAGTATGTCATCCACATATAACACAATGAATATGATAGCACACCCACTAACCTTTTTGTACACATAAGGTTCATCAGGATTTTGTGAGAACCTAAACTCTTTTTGTAACATCCCATTATCCCATGTTTAGGATTAGAACCCTAAGAGTCCATATATGAGAGTTTATTGAGAATTTAGAAGTGCATTTCATGCATTATATGGCATACACATATATGTGAATAATGTTGACGCTCATTAAAATAATTGTATATGCATTCATTGACATTTTTTAGGTATAAGTGATTTTAATGTGATTAAAATGTGAATTGTGGATTAATTGTCTTGAAAATTGAATTGGTCTGTAGTAAAATTGATTTAGTATTTTTGGTGGCATTTTGGACATTTCGAAAATTTCTGAATATTTGGAGTATTTTAGACTAAGAAAAATATAGAAATAAGACACAAATGGAAATGTGACAATTGGATTAGTAAGTCATTGATAAATGGATTAATTATGGAGTGACAGATAGACCCATTAATGTGTGCCATGAGGACCAATAGCTAAGGAACAAATGGTAGCATAACTAGTGGACAAATGTAACACATGCATTGGAGACAAGTGTCATGACCTAAAAGGGACACCTAAGTCACGTTTTTGGTAAGGAGATTTTTGTAATTCTTTTGGCTTGTTCATCACTGAAACACCAAAAGTTTTCCCTTGCTCTCCACCACCGAAACACCTAGCTGGATAATTTTGTGTTAGTGACTTACCCATGTTACTCCTTGTAAAGAAACCATTTCAATCCATATTTTGTTCTGTTTTACTCTATTCTTGTCTTTATTTCAACCATCGAAGCCTCTCATTCACTCTCCTAATTTTGGAATTTTAATGAAGGATTTGTAGTGTAAATCAAGTAAGTTATGTTTTGAGTTTTATGGTAGTGTAAATGACTTTTGATGACGTTTTTATGTTTGAAAATGGATGCATGTGTATGTGTGAGTGGTGTACGAAGAAGCAGTTTTTGAGATATAAGTAAAGTGATGAAGGAGTTAAATTAGTAGAAAATGTGCAAAAAGTGTATAAAGGATTATGATAATTGAATTTAAATGAAGATTAGTGAAGTGTAGAAAATGTGACATGTAAAAGTATGAATTAGGTTCTATTTTTATGTTGTGAATATTCAGGAACTTGTGAATTGTATATAGAGATTATTTAATTGAAAATTGAGGTATAACCGAATCATCAACGTGAAAGGATAGAGAAATGATGGAGAAGTAATAGAACTTTGGCAATGAATTGTGCTGGAGTATGTTATATGCAATGTTTTACTAAACATATATATGTATTTTAGCCATAACTTGATCTTTTAATATCCAAATTGGATTAATTTTAATCAAGAGTAAACAAGAGACATATGGCTACATTTTTCATGAAGGAATCAAATTTGAAATATGTCCTTAAGAGTCTAGAAATTTGGTTTGAAGTTAAGAATTATGCTCTGTCGAGGTATGAAAATATTCTGTAGATTTTTTACTATAACTTATATGATACTGAACCAAAATGAATGAAATTGATATCATTATATAGTTAAGAAATTTTAGAATAGTTGACTACAAGTAAGGGTGATCTAACTACCTCATTATCTAGGTCATAATGGTCATATAAATCTAACCCGAAATCTATTTAAGAAAATCTGGAAAAAATGCAGAACATGTGGTATGGAAAAATATGGAGTAGGTATTGTTTTGGGGTTTATGAACAATCATGAATTGTTGAACTGTGCATTGTGACTGAACTAAAACTAAAGTAAAAATGAAGAGGTCATCAACTATAAGTGATATAATTTTGATAATGAAGTGTTTGATAAAATGGACATCATGTTATGGAAAAGGATAGGTTTCATGAATGGTATTATGTAGTTGAAGAGGTTTAATCAATTGATTAGAGTTTGATAATTTCATGAAAACAAATTGGTATATGAATGAGTATGGAATGATGTTGTGTTTGTGGTAAAGTAATATAGAAAATTGGAGTGAACTTGGTGTTAAAATGTATGTGAGTTTCGGAAAAACAGAAGAAAGGAGAAAGAAAAACGTTGTGGGGCACAACCCTTTCTGAAGAAGAAGGAAGTCGCGATCATTTACTTGTATGATTGTGACTCTGTTGAGAAAGGAGGAAATTCGCGATCATGCACCTGCACGATTGTGACCTGTAAGGCTATATCAAAGGGTGTTTGTTTGGATGTTTTTCAACCCAATTCAAATAAGGATGTATATAGGTTTAAATGATAACTTAAATGAATATAGTTGATATTAAATGAGGGGATTAAAGTGAGTAAAGGGTATTAGAGATTAAAGAATGTTTGGAAGGCGTTATAATTGCTTATAAAGTGTATTAAGGAAACATACCCAAAAAGTTGTCATTGAACATGCATAATGCATGATACATTCAGGAATGTTCTTATGATTGACTATTTATTTGAATGTGTAAATTTTGTATATGATTGTATTTTGTAGAAGAACACATTGAGCTACCACTTTTAGACATTGCCAAGACTTTAAGGCAATAAGCTGAAAAGAGAAATTGTGAATAACCTAAGATGGTCTCACCATGATTGTTTGTTAAATTGTGTACTAAATTAATGTGATGTGTATGTATTGAATTCGAGACATTCAATGTCAGAGGCATTTTAATGCATGATTAGAACATTGGAAGTGCTACTTGAATGTGAATGTGATTGACTAAATGATTCTTAACTATTATATTAAATGCCAGACTAAAAGTCTGATGATAAATGTGAATAAAAAAGAATGCGAATGTGACAAAATGGATATGCATGGAGCATTTCATTACATGAATGCATGAAATATAAAGGCAGCTGTGACCAGAGTTGCCAATAAAAAAGGAATTTAAAGCTCAGACATCTGTGGTAAAAGCCTATGGCTTAATATGTATAAAGACCCTTGTATCCCCAATGGATAAGGGATAGTATGATAGAGCCTAGTATCCACAACGGATATGGGACAGTGAAAAAGGCACACGATCACAACAATGTAATTAAATGAAGTTGAGTCTCATAAGCATTGCATATACATATGATATAAATAGAATGATTACAATGTTCTGAGGACTTTTATTGTATGATATATGTAATTGATTATCAATGATTATAATCTGCATAATTGCAATGGAATGATGAATTTTATGGATTCTGAAATGTGTTTTATGTGAACAAAGAGTTTCCTGATATTACACGATGAAAATTGAGATGATGTGAATTATGTGATGAAAAAAATTGTGTTGCATGATAAGAGTGAACCATTGAGGACGGTTACTCAACTGAGTTTACAAAAATTAACCAAATTGCAATGTTGATATTTTCAGGTTCGAGAGACCGACGACCTAGCTTCTAAGACTGCTTAGAAGAGATTTTGCATAGCTATTGGATAGAGGATATGGCTTAAAGGTGGGTTAGCTGGGATTGAAGGATTAGTTTAATTTTTGTTTAATTCCTCAAGTATATAGCATACTTTGTAGATAGAGCTGTGAATCAGATAGGCTGATATTGTACAAGTATGGATGATGGTTGTAATGCTACATTGTAAATATGGTTTATGAAATGATATGAGGAAATTTTTTGGTTTTAAATATTGCGTAATTATGAAGTAGTATAATGCCATGCTATATAGTGAAAGTGTAATAGTTAGCATGCCATTTCTGTCAGGTATGTGCACATGCGTCTAAAGGGCGTACAGATACGTGTCAAATAGGGGTGAGGTGTTACAATTTGATTGTCTCATCAAATTAGATGTTCCAACTCCTAGATGCTTGCTTCAATCCATAAATGGATTTCTAAATCTTGCATACCTTTCTGCCATCTTTAGATATAAAGCCCTCAGGTTGTATCATATTTACATCCTCAACTAGGTTTTCATTTAAAAAAGTTGGCTTCACATCCATCTTCCATATTTCATAATCAAAATAAGCAATAATGGCTAGGAGTATTCTAATGGATTTAAGCATGGATACGGAACTAAATGTCTCATCATAGTCATCTCCTTGTCTTTGCCGATAACCTTTAATGACTAGTTTGCTTTATAGGTAATCATATTACATTCCATGTTGATTTTCTTCTTAAAAATCCACTTGCACCTTATGAGTTTTAACCTTTTGGGCGAGTCATCCAAAGTCCATACTTGGTTTTCATACATAGAATCCATTTCAGACTTCATAGCTTGAAGCCATTTTTCAGATTCTGAACTCTTCATAGCCTCTTCATAGGTTGTAGGCTCATTAGCTTCTATGAGTAATATGTCATTGTGTTCGATTACGAGAAATCCATATCTCTCTAGAACATTGCGTATCCTATTTGACCTATGAACATTTTGTGTATCAGAAGGTTCAACTATTGTCTCATCTCTGTGAATAATAGTTTCAGGTTCAGAAAATTGATTTACATCTGTTTGAGCATCATGAACGCCATCAAGTTCAACTTTCCTCCCACTTTCTTCTCATAAAAGAAACTCTTTCTCTAAAACAATAGCATGCTTTGAAACAAAAATCTTTTACTTTAAACCATTCTAGAATTGATACCCATTGATTCCTTAGGATATCTTATAAATAGACATTTATTAAATTTTGCTTCAAGCTTATCTGATTGAGTTTACTTCATGTAAGCTAGACAACCCTAGACTTTCTTATGAGAAAGATAGGGCTTTTGTTAATCCGTATCTCATATTTCAACTACCTTTGAAGGGACTCTGTTTTTCATAGAAATAGCAGTCTTGAGTGCATAACTTCAAAAGGATTTTGGTATATTTTCTAAGCCCATCATAAAGCTTACCATATCTGACAACGTTTAGTTTCTTCTTTCAGCCACACCATTATGTTGTGGTGTGTAAGGTGAAGTCCACTAGGATACTATTCCATTATCTCCGAGATAAGTTAGAAATTCCTCATTTAAGTATTCACCACCTTGATCTGATCGAAGTGTCTTAACACTTCTACTGAGCTGTTTCTTTACTTCATGTCTAAATTATTTAATCGTGAATAATCATCAATAAAAGTAATGAAGTATACAAAACCACCTCTGGCTTGAATGTACATCAGACCATATACATCAGAATATATTAGGTCTAATAACCCATTCATTCATTTACCCTTTCCTTTAAAAGGTAATTTAGTTATCTTGCCTAACAAGTAAGATTCAAATGTGTCATATGATTCATAATCAAATGACCCTAGGCTATCATTCTTGTGTAGCTTAATCTTGCATTTCTCACTTATATGGCCAAGTCAACAATTCCATAAGTAAGATGATTTTAAGTTATGTAGCTTTTATCTTTTATTCTCATTGATATTTAAAATTGGATTGCACATATCTAATATGTAAATTCCATTGCACAATGTAACAGTATCATACAACATTTTATTCAACTTAATGAAACAACCATTGCTTGAAAAAGTTAAATTAAATCCTGCTTTATTAAGACATGAAATAGATACATTGTTTTTTGTCACAACGGGTACATAATAGTAATTTTCCAAAAATTACTCTAACCTACTAGAAAGATACCAAGCATATGTCCCTACAGCTAATGCAGCAACTCTTGCTCCATTTCCAACACGTAGGTCCATCTCTCCCCTCTTGAGTGGTCTACTATCCTTGAGACCTTGCATATCAACATATATGTGTGAGCCACATCCAGTATCTAATACCAAAATGTTATGATCAGAAATAGTATTAACCTCAATGAAAAATAGCATACTTAAAGTAGATGGTGGGGCATCCAATGCCTTCTTCTGCTTTAGCGACTTCAGATAATCTTTTCAGTTACTCTTCCAATGTCCTTCCTTATTCCAATGGAAGCATATCCTCTTTAAAGTTGTTTCCTTCCCCTTCTTCTTGGCTACACCTCCTGCTGGCATCTTAGATTTCTTCTTCTTCTTTTGGTTCTTCTTTCAAGAACCAGAAGTAGAGTCCACCAGCATCACGACCTTACTATCTTTCTTGATAATCTGCTAAGTTGTTTTGAGTAGATTAATCAGCTCAAGTATCATTGTGGATATTTGATTTATCCAACAGTTAAGCACAAACTATGAATAACTATCAATCAAACCAGTCAGAATTAAGTCTATACTTAATTCATGATCTATTATGAATCCCAAATTGCCTAATCTCTCAATATATCCATTCATCTTCAGTGCATTCTGCACTGCAAATGATCCCTCGGCCATCTTAGAACATAAAAGCAACCTCAAGGTCTTAAACCTTGCAGACTAAGATTGCTCATCTAATGGTGCCCTCAGATAGTTGACTAAGGTATGAGCATTCATAGCCTCATACTGGGTGTAGTTCTGGTGACATAAAGGCCATCATTATATAGCTAATAACTCACTATCACCCAATAGCTTCTTGTTAGTTTTCTGATCTTCATCAGATGCATCGTCAGCAGGGGAATCAGAAAGTGGTCCATCTAGGACATATTCTGTTGGACCCCACACCCCACCCGTAGGTATTTGCAGGTTATACTGCGGCGTGTGTTTGCGGGTTATACCGCGGCATCCAACCTTAATCAGTATTGTCCTCTTTGGT
>JANZXR010000009.1:4125514-4145082 GCA_027575705.1 Erythroxylum echinodendron
AATAATTTAATTAATTATATTGTAATTATTTCATCGTTATTAAAATATTACAAATACACTTAAAATAAATATTGATATAATTATAAAATAATCAATAAATTACAAATTTCCAATCATATTATATTATAGGGACATTTTCGTCATAGGCACTGTTTTTATGTTCTGTCTCCTGTAATTAAACACATTTCTGTTCTTGAGACGGACACAATTGTTTCTGTTCTGTTCCATCTCCACATTTTCGTCTCATTCTGTCTCTGCATATTGGAGACAGTAACCAAACAAACTGCAACTGTTGAAGTTGCAAAAGAGCCCCCGGAGGGAGCAGAACGGAAAGCCTCAGACAGTGAATTGTCCGGCGATGAGGATATGAGCGGAAGAAAGAGTTTCCTGCTGGAAACAAATAAAAAGTCATCCAATAAAAAATGAAATATTTTTCTTAATTGCTATTAATTATTAAAAAAAGTATAATTTAATTTTTAGCAGTTGAATTGCGGTGGTTATAGTTAAAAATTGGTCGTTGGAGTAAAATTAAGATCGCTCCAACTAAAGAAAGATGCAAGCAGTAGCAACAGCAGCTTCCAGAGCATTTACCAAAAGCCCTCGTTTTACCGCATCAACTCATTTCTCCCTTGTACGGACACTCTCTCCTTCTCGCATTCAGGCTCGAACAATGAGCGACTCTACTCCTTTCAACAAAATTCAAATCCAAAGGGACGATACTGTCAGTATTCTTCTTTTACTTTACGCTTTTTTTGTTTCCTTTCTTTTTTGGGTGGGCAGTAGGCTTGGTGGGTGGAGGTATGTGCTCTCTTGGCTTTTGTTCTTGGATGCTTTTAATTTCAAGTCGAACCAAATTGACGATTTTATCAACTGGGTATCGACAAAAAATCGGAAAACAAATCTTTTGTATCATTTTATCATAATTGGATTATAGTAAAATTCTGTCTTATGTGTGTGCGTTGTTATCTCTTCTCTTTATTTGAATTTTCAGACATTTGATGCCTACGTTGTTGGAAAAGATAATGCTCCGGGGATAGTTGTGCTTCAGGAGTGGTGGGGTGTGGATTTTGAGATCAAGAACCATGCTGTTAAAATCTCTCAGATGGATCCTGGGTTTAAGGCGCTTATCCCTGAGTAAGTTTGTGAATCCATTTAATCCAGTAAAAATTTGAATTTAGTAACTTTGTCAAGTTCATGGCATTTCTTTTGCTGGTTGTCTAACTTGGTTTATTCTCCTATTACCCAGTCTGTACCGAGGAAAGGTTGGTTTGGATGTTGCTGAAGCGCAACATTTGATGGATGGTCTTGACTGGCAAGGCGCTGTAAAGGATATCCAGGCTTCAGTTAACTGGCTCAAAGCAAATGGTTCAAACAAGGTGTGATGCTCCTGCTGTCCACATGTTCATGAAATTCGAGACGTTGGATCTGGATATAACTTGCACTGTATTTTGCTATGTGTTTCTTGGAGAATTTCTTGGTTTTGGTTTAGGTTGAGTTGCTTTTGATTTCTTCCCTCTTTCTGCAAATGTAGTGCATAGCTGATCTCTCATTCTTGTTTGCAATCATTATTCAAATTCTCTAGTATTCAAATGGTAAACAATCATAGTGAAAAATAACATAATGCGGAGATATGTATTCTTGCAGAGTTTGGTCACTGAGGTGAGCATTTCAGTTAGCAATATGTTATTTGTATTTTTGTCATACTTGACTTCTATTGTTGAATGCATGATAAGATGCATAAATTGCTAGTTGTGGTTTTCATTACCTGAACTTGTGTTTGATTCATATGTTCTCTTCTAATTGATCCTAAGGTGTCTGTCCAAAGATTAATCAGCTGGTCAACTAATTTTTCTTTCAATTCAATAGGTTGGAGTAACTGGATTTTGCATGGGTGGTGCTCTCTCCATTGCAAGTTCTGTTTTGGTTCCTGAAGTTGATGCTGTTGTTGCATTCTATGGGGTTCCTTCATCTCAGCTTGCAGATCCTATCCAAGCTAAGGCCCCTGTTCAGGCTCATTTTGGGGAGCTTGATAGTTTTGTTGGCTTTTCAGATGTTACGGTATCCCATTTATTCTAGAATTATTAGAGTTTCATGAATACCAATTAATTTTTGTTTACTTTAAATATCTTCTAATATATGTTGTATAGCAACATTGCAAATGGCTCCTGTCCAACTTCTTCCTTCAGCACCCAGTTACGCCCATTGTCATGCACCATGATTGTCTCTAAACTTATTAAGGTTAATTAAGTCCTAGATTGTTAAGGTGCACTAGTTGATCGTATCTTTGATATGTGAAAGAGATTGTGAATGAATATGGAGAAAATATTTTTGGGGGAATACGACAGTGATCTATTGAAGGCCTGCATCCTCACTGACACTATTAGGTGCATCTTTTAGCCTTGCTTTATTTGCCTTTTGCTTTTAGTGATATTTGATGGTAGTTGAGAATGTAAGATGTGTTTTACTTATCTGAGTTCATGAACTAGTAAAAATTTATTTCAGAGTCCTGTTAGCTACTAATGAAATCATGCATTCGAATGAACCCCTTCGAAACCTGATAGTGCTGTTTTCAAGAATATGGACTGTTGCTACATTAACTAGATTGATCTTGTGTTCTATAGCCTTATTGACCACACTGTAAATTTTTACTTGCATTTGGATCTGTCTACATCACCATTGAAAACAATATTATTTGGAAGTATTTGCACTAAGTTAGCTGATCAGTTGCTCCTATCTAATCTTCACGTTAGATGATTTATTGTGATTATTGTAAGCTTAGGATGCAAGTCTACGTCACTTCAGCTTTAACTTTTCTTCATAGTATGAAATGAAAGTATCAAGTGTAGCATTTCAGCATGATCTATATAATAGTGGCTAGACAGTGCCAGATCAGTTACTTGTATGAGTATATATATTTCCAATTCAGTTATGTAATCTTCAAATTGAAGCTATGCATTCTAAAATTTTTTCAAGTTATTTCAGCTGTAGATCAAATTGTGGAAAGGAAAAAGAAAAATGATGATAAGTGAAGCTAGTAAGATATGATATTAAAAGAGACTAAAGTAAAACTATAGGCGAGATAATGATTCCCATCATTTATTTCACTTACATACATCAAATTCGTAGACTGCTAGGTGTATACATGCTTTTATATCCACAATCTATTTCAAACGTCAAATGATGAGGCAGCTGCTGCACAGAAACAACAATGAAAAAGACAATATATGCTGAACCAAGTATGGCTGGCCATTTCCTATATTATCACTTTATGGATATTAATTGGCTAATTTTTGATGCGTGAAGAGAATGTTAGATGTTAGATATTAGATGTTAGACGTACTTTGGTGGCCTTGGTGAATTTGGTTAGGTAACTACCTGAACTAAAAAGAGTTACTTGTTTTTGTTGAAGGCCGCCAAGGCTTTGGAAAAAAAGCTGAAAGAATCAGGAGTTCCCTATGAGGTGCACATTTATCCAGGAAATGAACATGCTTTCATGAACAGATCTCCAGAAGGTGTGCAGAGGAGGAAGGGCATGGGACTAGCAGACGAGGATCAAGCTGCTGTTGAATTGGCGTGGTCACGGTTCAGTTCTTGGATGACCACTTACTTATCTGCATAAAGGAGTGAATATCTTAGTATGTCCTTCTCGGCTTTGGATACATGTTTACTATCTTAAATAATAACATTACCTGGAGCACGTTATGAAGCATGATCAGTTGTAATTTCAGGTATCGACCTTTGTGTTTCTTATCACGAGTTACTTCAGATAAGTGATATTGTTGTTTGGTTTGCAACCTGAGTTTCCTGCCATCATACCCCCATCTTAATATGTAGACATCTTGTTGAAATGCCATATGCCTTTATAATAATATGCTAATTGTGGCTGAAAAATCTTATTAAATTCACCTCTTCAAGAAACATGCTCTAAACAGTCTATATACACTTTTTGAGTAATACGTGTGGTGGCTTCTATAAATCTGTTCTTGTTGACATAACTATGGACAGTATTTATGTATTTATTATGCCACCATAGACGGGATTCGAGAGTACTAAGTTTATACCAATCGTCCCAATGATGCAATTAGATTGTAGATTAGGAAATTGTCTTAGTTATCTTTTTGGTTTTTATGTCGCTTATGTTGGTCATATCTTTTTAGTTTTATGTCGCTTATGTTGGTCATAAGGATGGGAGTTAGTTTCAATGTCCGATCTGCAAACTTCTGTTTTTGCCCGTTGCTTGACCGAATTCTTTTCAAAAAATTAATGGAGTCACGCGCAATTGTAACGTGAGAACTGAGAAATGAACAGGAACCCTCTTAAGTTCTTATAAAGCTTAAATAAGAAGTGTATGTTTATCACAGCAATTCCTTTCTTATTTTATATATTATTTGGTACATGTTCTCTTCTAGTTTCACTTTTTTTTTTACCAAATCTCTTTGTAAGTAAAAAAGCTATTGATAAATCCTTGTATTTATTTAAAGTTTCTCTACAATGACTTCTGATAAGTTTGTGTTAACTATTATGTCACAGAATACATGTGGGAAAGTTTCTTCACGTGAATAGTCATGTTATAGGGGCTTATTAAAAGTTAGTAAAGCATAGGGATGAAGGTGAGTGCATGGAGTATATATGCGTATGAATGTAATACCTAAAATTTTTCCAATGATAATCTCTGTCATTAAAGTATGCAACATATCATTGGTAAGTAATATGATGGTCATTAAGAGTAGAATCTTGTTAAGAAGCAATATTAATTTAAAAACTTAAATCTATTAAGTGACTTAATGATAATTAATTAGAAGAATCTTTTTACAAATTTTGAATGATAAAATATACAATAAAACTAAAATCTAGACAATACTCAAAGCAATTGATGATAACTGAGGTTGGTACTTAAAGTCAACAAGCTTGGCTTGAATCGGCTTGACATGGAGCAAAACTCTGGCTTTATTTAAAATTTTGAGCCTTGAATTGAGTTTGGGCTTGATCTTCTCTTCTCTACTCTTCTAGCTTTGTCAATTGTTTTTCTGCTGCTCAGCCTTTGTTTTTTTTCAGTTACTCCTACCCTTCTCTCATCTAGGATCTAATAAGCATCGTCTATCTGACATGAGCATAAAGCATCAATAAGTGTTAAAGCTTCAATGGTGAAGAAACAAGGTAGCAATGATAGTAGTGAGCATAGAAGAGGAAATATTATGGGTTTTAAATTCGTTATTCCAAGTATTTGCATTTACTTTAATAGAACATAAAATAAAATTATTATGGCTTATTTGGATTTGGATTGGTTATTATGGTTAAATTTGTCAAAAAATTGGGAAAGAGACGGTGACATTGTGCCAAATTTACAAGCCTGACCTATCCTAATCATGATTCAAAACACCAGAGCCGTATTGTTGAGCAAGTTTTACTTTTTTAAAACTCTCAATAATTCGCAGGCATAAGGAATCGTAACTAGTAGTATTGAGGTGTCAATCCCTTAATAAATTAGTAAAAATAATACAATCTAATGTTATCTAAGGTTATAACAAATGTGATAAAAATGAAAATAAAAGCTAAAACAACAAATTAAACAATTGACTATGATTTAATTAAAAATGAAATTCTTAAATTAACATATGTAGATCAAAATACAGCACAACCACTTAATAATTGAGAAATCACACAAGACAAGATCAAACAATTATGGGAAGAAGAGATTCATGCTATCATCAATTGCTACCTTAATTACTTTTGATTTAATTGGTATCGGTCCTAAAATTTCGAAAGGTTGATTATTCTCTCTCAAGACCTAATCATTAAACCCTAAATCATAAACTTTAATTGAATATGATTTTTTTTTCAATTTCTCAATTAACAAAATAGCCTACGTTCCAATTAGTTCTTAAGAAATCTAGTAAACAATTAGAACCTTATACAAGATTTCTCTTCGTATAATTATCGATTTGATGTTCTTGTGATTTATTAGATTGTTAATTTTCATTACCCAATTCAATCATGTTATTATCGGTTCACTCTCTCGATTTATTACCGAAGTATGAAAAACCATAAACAATCACAATACCCAAATATTCATTAACATTAAAATCAAATAGGTCACAATTGATTCAAAAATTAATCCCAATTGAAGTTAGAACATCCTTAACAAAATATTCACCATCCTTAAATACAAAACATACATTAGACGAAGTGAATAACAAGAGGAATAAAGAAATTAACTTGGAAAAGAATGGTTGGAGTGGCTAGCAGAAGCTCTTCTTCTTTTTCATCTCTTCTCTCTTTCCTCTGAAGCTCTTCTTCTTTTTCATCTCTTCTCTCTTTCCTCTCTCTTCCTTGTCTCTTTCTCAAATGGTTAGATGGAGGCCCTCTTAATTAGGGTCATTTAATGATTTTATATAGTCTTGTGTCCATTTAGGATAAAAACTAGGTTTTACCCAAGCTAAAAAGACCCTTTAAAAATGAAAACAGAATGAGATACTCATGTTTGCTGCATTTCTGTCGTGATTGTGATAGGGATGTCAGCTCTAAACTATCAAAGAGTCGATTACTCACTCTTAAGTTATAATCGTTAAATCCTAAATCATAAACCCAAGCCAAAAAGACCCTTTAAAAATGAAAACAGAATGAGATACTCGTGTTTGCCGCATTCCTGTCATGATCGTGATAGGGATGTCAACTCTAAACTATCAAAGAGCTGATTACTCTCTCTTAATTTATAATCGTTAAATCCTAAATCATAAATCCTAATTGAATTATGGAGTTTGCAATTTCTAAATTACAAAAGGACCCACAATTCTAATTAGATCTTAAGCCCTCTAATAAACTACCAAGACTTACACCAGATTTCTCTCCGCATAAAACCTGATAAGATAAATCATATGATCTATAGAATTGCCTAACTCTCGTTAATCTAATCCAATCATTTTTTATCTGATTGAGCTTCTTAGTTTATTACCGAAATATACAAATACTGCAATTAATCACAACACCCAATCAATAAAACACAAAAACGACTACATTAGCATTAAATCAAGGTAAATTTTGAAGGAAAGTTAAAACATCTTAATCAAACTCAAATCCATACATATATACAAACACCTCAGGAGAGCAGTAGCTATAAACACCTACTCCTTCTCTTCTTTCTCTTCTACTCTCTCTCTTCTTTCTCTCTCCTTGAGGGTTTTCCAAAGGTAGTATAAATGAAGCTCCCTTTAGGGTTACATCTATTTCTTTTATATAGTCTTTTCAATTAAAGTAACCATAGGGTCTTTTTAGTCCAAAAGGCCCGAAAAGTCCCTAAAACTTAAAACCGATAGTATTCCCACATTTGTCTACACACAGGCCATGATCGTGGCCAAGATTTTGGCCTTCTGTCACAATCATGACGGATTATGTCACGATCGTGGCACGATCTTGGCCCTAGGTTGGCTTCCCGGTCTTCTTCGAATCTTCTCTATTTTTCACTCGTTGCCCTGAAACACTAGCAAACACATCAAGACACATAAAAATATAAAATTGAAGCTCAAAAGCATGTTCTAACCTATAAAACACTTAAAAGACAAATATCTATTAACTAACATATTTCTGACCTAAACATACACTAAAAAATCAAATTAACATCTAAATACAAACTAAACTACCTATAAAAACATGATACAATCTATAACTATCAACATCCCTATACTTAAACTTTTGCTTGTCTTGAAGCAAACAGAACAACAAACAAAAACAAAAACATTAAACACGCATATGCAATAATGAGACATTGACTTCAGCTTCATGAAACAAATTTAACTATAAACATAATCCTTCGACTTATTCCAACTTATTAACTTTCAAAATCCGCGTTTAAGTACTTTGGAATAAATATACCAACTAATCAAGACTTTGATGTTAAGTTTATTCACCCCTATCACTTGTACACACATTGATAATCATTTGGTTAATCAAACTTGTAACTATTCCTAAGTAAGTTTTCATGAAAAGATAAGCTACTTATAAGTTTGGTAGGTTTTTATTTGACAAACATTCTTTTTTTTTAAATTTTTTATGGACATGAACTTAGCCTTTTTATGCGGAGGCAAATATTTATGAAGAATGTCGATCCGATTAATTAACTAGGTCATGTTTAAATAGCTTGGTTGGAATGTCATTATAGTCTTTTTACATAAAAGCAAACATTTGTAATGATTGTCGATCCGGTTACTCGGCTACATCACATTCTTAACAGGTCACTAGCTCTGTTCAGAACTCGAATGCCAGTAGAATAGTTATTTAGTTAAAATTTATACAAACTTTTTTAACACATTACCTACCTTATTGCTTTAGCTAATCGTTCTTATAAAAACATACTAGCAATGCTACTTATTCGATTGGCCTAAAATTATAAATGAATGTGACAATTTCCAAGGATGAATAAACTAACACCGTATCCTAGTTAAACTACATATTTAACTAAAGTAACCTAGGTCACTAAGTTCGCAAGCTAATAAATTTTTGCAACCTAAAAGAATTTGTCTAAGGCTAAATCTATCCCGTTAAGTCCTAGCCATTGACACATTCACACGAGTCACATTATGCAAACCTAAACAAATTATTATAAAATATGCAAAATTTACACTTAAAGTAAAAACATAACACTCCCTACACTTGAACACATTATCCTCAATATGAGAAAGACACATAAGCACACATAAGGGGGGAAATAAGAACTATAATATATGAAAAAACATAAGAATAAATTGCTAACAAAAATGGAAAAAAAGGTTAGAACATGAAACCGTCAAGGTGATCGAGGTAGTGATGGTGTCAGAGATGGAATTTGAACGTTTTGAGCCTAATTTCCTATCTTTTCCTTGATTTAAAGAGAGAAAGAGAGGTAGTAACCCTTAACCATTTCAAATCATGAAAACTTTTTTTTGAATTTAAAACAAATCTAACTACACATACTTTAAATCTAACTACTAAATGTGCTAATTTATGGTTATTAACTTTACCATGCTTTCTTGGAAACTCAACTAGGATTAATTATGAGTGGCTTGCTTCCACCTTTGTTTCCCAAATTTAGCTTCGTAGCTTATAGATAAGCTATAAATTGCAAGATGATCATAAGGACAATATTGATGAAGTTAGGAAAACTAATTAAACTTAGTAATTTCCTTTTCACTAAGAAATTGTTCATAATATAGGGAATAAAGAAACTCCCTGAATCTTCTAATGAACCCATCAGTTTTTCTTGTAAGAGGGTGAGTTATTCATATTCTTCCTTAGTCACCCTCATATGCTCTTTAGCTTTCGCCTTAAAAACAAAGACTTTTATATCTTTTTGAACCTCTATCTCTGTTGTCATTTGTTCATCTTAGTCTTGTTATTTTAAAGAAGCGAACACAACAATTTTCACGAATGGTATGCTTAGTAGGTAAGATAGAGGAAGAACATAGGGAGGGTTCTTATTTTTTTCTTTATCCTTTTTCTCCTTTTCTTGGTCTTCTACAAAGAGGGTTTCAATTGGTCTATTCGTTGGTTCTCCTAATTCTTTCCCACTCCTAATTGTGTTATCTTTACATTGCTCTTTTGAATTTACTTTTATGTTGTGCAGAAAATTTTCTACACTTTGCTTATAAAATTTCCTAGAAAGGTGGCCCATTTGAAACTCTAGGTTACGAATAGAAGAGGCGTTACTTGCTCAAACTTCTCTTCCAATCTTTTCTAGGACTCTTCCATGTTCACAAGCTTATCTATGGGAGAAGCATTTAGAGTATTCAAAGTAAATGAAACTTCTCATCCACATGGAGGGCCATCTTACGAACAAGGGAACTTATAAGGCATGAACTTATCACCATTATTGGAAATGGCCAAACAACTCATTTCTAGTTTGATAGTTAGTTGTCTTATGGCCTATTACATAATCTGCACGGTATGGAGAGACTCAAAACAGTCTTCCATTCAGAGATCACTGTAGCATTAGCTTTAAACCATAGGAGTATATTTGATCTCAATGCAGTACCAACTTCCATCTATCTCGAGTTACTCTAAACCAATCTACATGAAGTTGAGGACATAATTATCTGGAAACAATATAGGAATGAGACCTTCCCTAGTAAATCCTGTCGGAAATTACTTCAATGATAGCATAGCCTTCTTCCTTGGACTAAATTTTTCTAGGTAAAACACTTTGTAGAGGCTATAAAACTATTTATACCAATAATTGACAAGCTACAGGCATACTCTGCCATAGGGAAGAGGAGAGCCATGAGCACCTATTCTTCTAATGTAATTTTTTAAATCCTAGCTAGAAAATGATTCTACATAAATGTCATATGTTGAATGTACCTAGTAGTTGGTGCTCTTTTACTTCTTGGTGTAACCATTTCATGCATAAAGATGACCCTACTAGATGGAACTTCTACATAACACTATCCTTCATTGTCAAAGCTATTTAAGATAAGAGGAATCTTCAACAGAAGCTCAACACTCACAATCAGGAATATTAGTCTAGAATGTGGAATTTTTAAACATATCTAAACTATTTAACTAGCTTTCCTCATTTTGTCTCTTAGTTTAACTTTGATAATATTTAAAGCTTTTTATAGCTTGTGTAAAACTCTTGATTTCCTTTAAGGCTTAATTCATTACATTTTATCAAAAAAATAAAGCGAAAAGTTCAGCAAGGTTTATGGAGAAAGGTCCTAAAAGGTTTCATTTATAATAAATAAAAAATGGGGTTAGTAATTGCATCAATCATTATAAAAAAAGTTTATTCCTATTCCAACAAGGACAATGAATCTTAATATTAACATTATTCTATTTATTTAATATTGCTTTCTCTTATTGTCTTTTTCCTACTTTTCTTAATTACATTTATTAGTTCTTGTAAAACTATGCTTCCTTTTATTGAGACCAATTGTCTTCCTTTGAACTCAATTTCTTGTTTATTAACCTATGGTTTCATTTCTTTTCTTTTTTTATGACCTAAATTTGCTTCTTTGGAAGTGTTTGACAAAAAAGGAGACTTTAGAACTAGCTTTTTTTATTTAGATTATCTAGGTTGCAAAGAACCTTAAGTCAAGAGTAAGGTTGATAGTTAAGTAGAACGTTAAAAGAAGTACATAAGAGAGTATTTTGTTACTAACTTCTCATGTAGGCATAATCATTTCCAAAGATAAGGAAGTAAGTCAAGAGAAATGAGTGGCAGTAGAATATGAATCATTCATAAACATTATTCGCAACCAATATGGGCAGATTAAATGATACTATAGAGAAGTTAAGGTTGGATAAGCGTGATGTTCTTATAGCTAGACTATAATGTTATCCACCTTTAGCTACTAGGATGGATGACTTAAGGTGAACACAAGAATTAAGGATGCTTCCAACTACTAAGGATAACTAAACCTACGGGATGGTAGAGAAGGAAGAGGAGGAAGAATGGGAAGATAAGGAGGGGATATATTTGGTGTAGTATACCAATAAGTGTATGACAAAAGAGTGGATAACAACATGGGAAGTATCAAGATGATAATACCAACTTTTATAGTAAAGATAGATCTAAATAACTATTTGGATTGTGAGAACTGAGTGGAGCTAGTATTCAATTTTTATAACTTATCAAAAGAGAGAAAGGTTAAATAAGTTGTTGCGGAGCTTAGTAACTATATGATGGATTAGTGAGATAAATATACTCTCACTAGGAGGAGGAACCGAGATCCATTTATTAGAACATACAAAGAGATGAAGTTAGTGATGATAAAGTGGCTTGTGCGAAGTTTTTATTATAGGGAGCTATATCAAAGTTAGCAAATGCTAACTCAAGGGTTAAAGAGCATGGAGGAGTACTATAAGTAGATGGAGGCTTTCATGGATAAAGAAAACATAGAGAAAGATACGGAGGTGAAAACGACTTAATTTATTTATTTACTGAACCCCAAATTTACCAATATATAGGTTATGCCACGATATAAAGTTAGAGGATATGATGCATACGGCCATACAGGTAGAGATTATGTATACTAACTATTTTAGTATTTCCAGTGCAAGTTCTTCATCATATTGCAAAACTTGAAGTAAAAGCTAAGAAAAAGGCTCCAAGGCCTAAAGATGAAGTCACCATATCAAAAGTGTAGGCACCATATCATTTCCACAATTAGGCATTGGGACATCAAGTGTTTCAAGTTCTTGGGAAGAGGTGATATGTGCTTAATTTATTATGAGTTTGTTCCATAACACTTAGTGATTATTGCTATAAAAATACTTAAGATACTCATTTTGACTCATATGTGGTTTTAGGCACAATTCAGAAGCAAAAGAGCTAAAGTGAGTCAAAAGCACTATAATTGAGTTGTTTTATGAAGATCCACAATCCTTTATCTTTATGGACCAAAAAGAAGAAGATCAAAAGCAAGAGAAGACAAGAAAATTTCAAGAAAGATGTGGTAAATATTGAACACATCAAAAGGAGAAATGAATAAATGGCTTACAACCATACATGAGGTTACATGTGCATGAGACACTATCTCACACCCATGCAACTCCTCTCACCACCGTGAGAGGGGTTGTCACAGCTGTGACAAGTGTGTCACAAGTATGACATACTAGTCACACTCGTGACTATCACACCTATGACACACACACTCATAGGTGTGACACATCATACAAACCTGTAAGGTTATGCCAGTTGTCCCATTTAACCTTTCATCTTTAATAAATTGACAGATTAAGTGTATTCCTCACTGAGTTTGTTGTTCTTTCTCTTCTTAGGAACTAATTGTGTTATCCTATGTTTAATGTTTAGGTTTTGCATGAGAATGATTAAATGCTCTATTTTATTGTTTTTATGTAAGAACCCATTGTTATAATTTCAATATAATTCATGTTAGAGGGCACGAAGGAGTACACAATTGAGTTTTTTTATAGAAGAGTTTAACCTCTACTTAGATACATAAGTGAGAGATAAGGGCTCTAGAGGAGTTTTAGAGTGAGAGAGAGGCATTAAGAGTCTTGTTCTTGCTTTTTATGCAATTATTGCATGAATCAAAGTGCATGCAACAAGATTCTTGATTTATCTTCTATCATTTTAAGCATCTACTAGAACTCACCTAGTTTGGTGCTCAATTCACCTTATACGTTGTTTCTTCATCTTCTTTGCATGTTCTTGGGTGATCAAGGAATGGTTTGGTGTTTGAAATAGCCCAAACAAGGAGAAGAAACAAGAAAGGAGCATAAACAAAAGGTAAAAGTTTTATATTTCATATTCTTATATATATGTCTATGCATGAATGTGTGATTTTGTTTTTTTGGAATTGTCATGGCATCAGAATCTAGATTCCGATACTTCCACTGTGTTCTTATGAATGTGATGCATGTACCGATGGTATGCCCAACAGTGGTATCAGAGCAAGTTTATGCATGTTATAGATGATGTATGGAACATGTGCAAAGTGCTTGTTAGGTTGTGACTGACTGACATACATATTGATTTGAAATAATTCGTGTAAATTCTACACAAAATAGTTTGCTGATTTTCTTTCTTAGAAATGTTCATAAGATGTAATTTCATGTTTTTCAAAAGGAAATTTCAATTGAATGTCATTTGATATTTTATTTCGGATTAATATCCAACTATTCATACGTTGATTTCTGGGAGTTTCTAGAAAACTAAACGCATGTGCTGATTTTGAAATTTTCGTAATAATTCTAGAAATTTTTTTTCTGATTTTCTTTCACAGAAATGTTTATAA
Source organism: Erythroxylum echinodendron (assembly GCA_027575705.1). Classification (NCBI taxonomy): domain Eukaryota; kingdom Viridiplantae; phylum Streptophyta; class Magnoliopsida; order Malpighiales; family Erythroxylaceae; genus Erythroxylum; species Erythroxylum echinodendron. The sequence goes on from JANZXR010000009.1 coordinate 4,139,245, forward strand.
GGTGTTATGTTATGTTTCTGTAAAAGGAAAATTTTGTAACATCCTATCACTTGGATTAAGGTTTAAATGGTGATTATTAGAGATTAATGAAAAATTAGGAAGCATAACTCATGTTTATGCATAATGTGACATATACATACATGACATTATTGACCTTCCACATTATAATTATTTGTACATGCATTCATTGACATTTTCCAGGTAATATTAATTGTTAAAAAATGCATGTGAATTGTGAATTATTTGCGTTAAAAATTTATTTGGAGACTATTCGTAATATTTCGAAATTTTTGGTGAATTTTAGGAAATTTTCAAAAATTTAGAATATTTTGGACTACGAAAAATATAGAAATATAAGATAAATGAGAATTGTGGATAGAAAAGTACATTAGAGTGTATTGCAATTGATTTAGTAATTATGGTGATATTTTGGGTCTTTTGGAAATTTAAAGTATTTTGGATTAAAAAAATGTAAAAAATAAAAATAAAAAGACCAATAGAAGTGTGACAAATGGACTAAGTATGGATTAACAAATAGACCTATTAATGTATGACATGTGGAGAAATGGCTAGGGGACAAGTGGTAGTATAATTAGTGGACAAATGTGACACATGTAAAGGAGACACATGTCAAGACACTAAAGTAACACCTAAGCTATGTTTTGGCCAAGAACATTTCTGCAGGTCCTTAGTTTGGTATCGCCGAGTCTTCCTTCTTGCTATTCATCATTTAAACACTTATCTTCTGCATTTGTTTGGTTATTGTTCACCACCGAAAAAAAGAAAAACCATGCATGTTCACTTTGTGTTTAGCGTTTGATTAGTCCATCAACATCAAACCTTGTAACATCATCACTTCAGCTCTTTGGGGTCTTCGGTTGTCATTCTCCTCCCCTTATAACTTGTGAATTTTTGTTGCAACCAAGTAAGTGATGTTTTAAGTTGTATGATAGTGTTAATGACGTTTTTATGATGTTTTAATGTTTGTGAATGAATCCATGCATGAGTAAAGTGAGGACCAGGTGAGATTTTGATATAGAGAGGAGTTAGATAAAGTGAAAGGGTTGTTGAAAGTAGAAGAAAGGTACAGAAAAAAAGGAAAGAAAGTGCAGAAACTCTGTTGATTTTTATGTTTATGTTTGATCTTGCATTTGAGTTGTTCTTTTTAGAGTAAGTTGATATGAAATGGGAATAAAAATGTGAGAGTAGAAACTAGTGATGATGGAGTAAATGGAAGAGAGGAAGAAGAGTGAAGAAATGCAGTTTAGGTGAAGAAGATGATGAATAGTATTGAAAAAATTTCTGGTTTTGGCATTTGTAACTAATGTTGCATTTTAAGTTGATTAAGCATAAGATAAGTTGCATGGGTGTAAAAATTAAGGAGTAAATGTAAGGGTATAAAGTTGTGATGAGGAATTAAGTAAAAGAGAGGAAGAAGATGGAGGAGTGTTGCTGCAAAAAATGTGGAGAATTACGTATAAAAACGTGATTCTACAGTAAAAGGGTGGTTGTTGCTTGAATAAGTTTATGATCAGAGTATTTCATTGAACAACCTTGAGTCTTTTGGCTATAACTTTTTCTTCCAAACTCCAAATGACTTGAAACGTTTCTTTCTCTCCACTAAAATTTATAGTTATCTGAATTGATTTGAAAGTGATTGATAGATGAAAGTGTGGAAGTTTGCTGGAATAATATGAATTGGAAAATTTTCATGATCATGCTTCGGTTTTCTAATTATAACTTGAGCTTTAGATATCTGAATGAGTTTATTTTTGATTCATATTAAACTAGAGACATATTTCTACAAATTTTGTGAAATGATTTTCAAAATTGTCATATAATTGAGTCCCATCTTAGGCTGTAACACTATCAGGGACAGAAACCTTGTTCTGAGGTTATTGAATAAATTGTATTGATGTGTGCCGAATTAGGCTGAGTTGTCTTCACAAAATTGTATCTTATTCTCTTGGCTTTAAATTGGTATAAAGGTGGTAATTTTTGGATATCTAAGCTAAAAGATATGAGTTGTACAATTAGAGGGTAGATCATGTACTAGCCAAAAGTTCAAATGTGCACAGTCTGTGGTATTTTGTGCATAAATCATTGAATATTGAATCAAATTGGATACTCTTGGAGTCTTAGAAACTTAAGACACTGTAAAACAACTTTCTAGAAGAATACTGAATCAAATTGGATACTCTTGGAGTCATTAGAAACTTAAGACACTGTAAAACAACTTTCTAGAAGGAAGTGTTGCCTAATTTTGTCATTTACCCTATCGGATTAATTATGCAAAGTTGACCCAAAATTATATGGGTAGAAAATCTGAAGTGCTCAATTAGGTTATGATATTGATTTCACATTGTTTTAATTTGGTCTAAATTGCAAGTACCAAATGTTATTAATGAGGGCTTTGATATCTGATTGATTTAATGATGAAAATTACAATAAGGTACCTAAAATTTTCATGAACATGCTATATATATTCAGTATACATAAATGTGCATAAATGAGTATATAATTGGGCAATATTGTGACATATGAATGTATTTTCTGTATAGAGGAACGCATTGAATGACAGGATCCAGACATTGCTGGTACTTCAAGGTAATAGCTTTTTGGAGCATACTGTGAGTAACCTAGACGGTCTCACTTAATTACTTGTTTGTTTAAATTATTTTTCGAAATGATTGAATGAATGAGGCTTGATTGTTGATTCCGGAAAATGAAAGTCTGTTGATTATGATATTGGATTGAGATATTGAAGTGCTGCTTATATGGAAATGTGCAAAACTATGTGATTCATAATATGATTGATTGTGTTGATTGTGTACTGGATTCCGAACAATATTTTGCCTAGGCATTTTGATGCATGAAAATGATATTGGAAGTGCTGATTGAATGTGAATGCGTCTGCCTAAATGATTTTCTAATTCTCAACTGAAAAGTTGAATGCCGGACCTAGTCCGATGACCACTGCTACTGTGAATGTTACTGTAACTGATACTGTGACTGATATACTGTTATATTACATGCTAGTGAAAGTGATTGAATTTGATAACTAAACTGTGGCATGCACTTTATTCCGATGCATGTAATATTAAGGAGTGGTGACTGGTGTTGCTACTGATACTGTTACTGATAAGAGCTTTAAGCTCCCGCATATGTGGTTCGAGCCTATGGCTCACTGTGATCATTGAATCACAAACTGACTGACTGAGCCCGATAATTTGAGATACTGTAAAAGCACACAGTCACAACAATATAAAAATGAATGTGAGATTCATGCATATCGCATCCTCATATAAATTGATTTCATTGAATGATTTGCAAAGCTATGTGAATGTCGTTATATGATTGAACTGTGTAACTGAGAAATGATTTATCTGTGATAGTATTTGATACTTGTCAAGTGGCTAGAACTGTGTGATTACCTATTACGATTGATCTTGTTTTATGACATGAGCGAACCATCGAGGATGGTTACTCTGCTGAGTTCACAAAACTCATCAAAATTGCACCATTGCTTTTCAGGTTCTAGAGTGAGATGATCTAGCTTCTAAGACTTTGTAGAAGCATATTTTGTGCAGTTGATACGGTCAGATTTAGTTCAAAGGTTGGTCAGTTGGGATTGGGGACTTAGTTGTTTGTTTTGAGTTTATAGTATGTGGTGTGTACTGAGTTGTTTATGTTCATAGGACAATGTTATATAAACATAGATGATAATGTGCTATATGAAACAATGTAAATCATGGTTTGATATAATGTGATAACATTTTGGATTTTTAAAATCTGTGATTGATGATTTAGTGTATGATTCCATGTTATGTAAAGTGAAGGTGAGCAGTTAACATGTCATTTATGGCAGGCATGTACACGTGTATCTGATGGACACATATGCATATGGCAGATGGGAATGGAGTGTTACAAATGCAATTGAATCTCATTTGCTATTTTATTACGAATTTAGTTTCAGACTAATGCATTTATGAAGTTCTGGAAATTCTGGAAATATGATGAACATGCAAGTATGAAAATTCCATATTAATTTTTATAAATTGTTTTGAATAAATTTTAGGTATGTACATGCAAGATGAAATGTTTTCACATGTATGAGATGCATGACACTTGTTGTTAAAGTGATTATGTTATGCAAGCATTAAGTAATATTTAACTAGTGTTAGAAGTAATATGACAAGTGTCATACACATATGATGTGATGGCTTATTACAATTTATTAATAAATAATTCCTAAGAATTAGGTTTTGGAATTTTTTTTAGACAAATTTAAAATGAGTATAATACTCTAGAATTTTTTAGAATTAATTGAATTTGATTCAATTAATAAATAAAATCAAAGTCAACGTTAGTCAACTTTTTGAAAGTTGATGGAGTTGACTTACTTAATGACTTGTAATATATGTATTTCGGTTATGAGACTTAAATAAGGTTCTTATATGATAAGAAATATATTATTTTGATGACAATAACATGCTTAATGCATGTGCTTGGAATTAGGGCTCCAAAAATTTTCCAAATATCGAATCGGTCCCTTTAGTGTCTAATAGGTTAACTTATTTATCTTGACGATTTTAGCAGTCAAGATAATTTTGGCATGTGCCAAAATTTTTTAGATAAATTTGAGATGACTTGGGGATATTATAGGTGACTAATTGATGTACGGAAATTTTGGAAATCCTAGGGATTAATTTGGAATTGATCCAAGTAGAGTATAGCATTTCTGGTGTGACTAGAAAAAGACATAAATACAAGGATTAAAGTGTTCAATTTAGACATCAAAATAATTGAAGTTTAGGGTTCCTAATTGAATCACATTTATAATTCGGATTAGCCAAGAGTAATACTAGTACCCAATTAGGTTCAAGAGATGAATCGAATCACAATCTTAAGATGCATAGTCAAGTCACAACCTAAATTAATCCTCCTTTATGTTATACTAGCATTAGATGCATTTTACAGGTAGTTATAGACATAGGTTCAATTCAATTGAGTTGTCCATAATCTAAATGTATATATGTGATATACATATTCAAGATCATCTAACTATTGATGAGACCAAAGAAGAAATCCCTCAACCAAACATTAGGACATATGCCTTCCATTGATATGGCAAGAACCAGAGTTTTTTAAGAGTTAGGTTGTTAGGCAAACCCAAGCCCACTCTACGTGAATATGTTCAAAGCATGGAAATTATATTTCTAGATTAATGGGTTGGTCCTAACTGGAAGCATCGATTTTTTGTGCAAACCTAAGGTTAATATGAATAGAGGCAAAGTTGGGTTATATATATGGGATGTATGTAAATCAAGAGTTGATGAACCAATGAGCATGATAAATCAACAATTGATGGCACAAGTCTATAGTTGCATGCATGAATACAATTGATATGAATGATACCTATCGATTGACCTAAGATGGCTTGTTGGGCAAACCCAAGATCATTATTGGTGATATCAGATATCGACCCATTAAGAAAACTATAAGTTTTCTCAAATTCTTAGTGAGGACCATAGATTTGAATAAGAATAGTGGGACCTATAATGCATATGACTAAAGTCCTTATCGATATGCATTAGTGTACATTATAAAACTTTCTCTCATTCTTCTAGGTTATTAAATCGCACGATGCCTTATAATGTGAACTTGTGCTCCCTATTAGATTCCAACAAACTCATGTGACCTAACTTCTTAAATTGGCTATGGAATTTGAGAATTGTTCTTAAATTCAAAAAACTAGAATATGTTGGACCCCACACCCCACCCGTAGGTGTTTGCAGGTGATACTGCGGCGTGTGTTTGCGGGTGATACCGCGGCAT
>JANZXR010000009.1:4145182-4170184 GCA_027575705.1 Erythroxylum echinodendron
GGAAGTGCATGTGCACAAGTTCTTTGGCTTAAGCATCAATTACTTGATTATGGTATTATTGTTAAAAATGTTCCAATTTATTGTGATAATACAAGTGCAATTGGCTTAAGTAAAAATCCAGTTTTATATAGTAGAACAAAACATATTGAGATTAGGCAGCATTTCATAAGTGATCATTCTTTGAAAGGTGACATTTGTTTGAAACATGTCTCTACAAGTGATCAATTAGCAGATATTCTTACTAAACCACTTAAAGAAGATGTGTTTGTGAATATAAAACTAAAACTTGATATGTGTGATTTGAATTCAATTGGATGATTACATACTTGTTTGAAATTGTTTGCATACACTTCTACAGTGCAATAGTCAAATTATTAGGTGAATATGCAATTCCATAAGAGAAAATATCAATATTGATCTATATTCGAATTTAGAAAATGATTTGTCTTGATTTTGGAGATTTCCATTCGACTAATTAGAGTCTAAGTCGACTGATGTCAAGGTAATGGTCGAGTATCTTTGATTTGCACTTCGACTAAAAATTGGCTAAGTGTTTTTGAGGCTCAATAGTCAACTATTATAGTGTTAAGTCGACTAATAGTTGTTAATCTGATATTGCATAGATTTTTACCCTCGAATAGTCAACTATTCATTTCATTCCAGTCGACTAAAGTTCTTATACTTGATGGTTCTAAAAATTTGTATTTATTTAAGTCAACTAATAACTCTTCCAGTCGACTAACCCACAGATCAAATTTGTCCCGAAGCTACTGTTTTTATTTTTCAAAGAAACGAATCGACTAATAAACCTACCAGTCAACTATCTGACATCCCTTACATATAAAATCCCTCAATTTTCACAAACATTCGAAAACTCAACACATTCAAACTCAAACTTCTATCATTCTAGTCAACTACTCTCTGTGAAAATCAACAAATCTACACCTACCCATCATCATTCTACATCCGAAAAACTAAACTACTTCCTCAAATCATCAAAACATCATTCTCTTTGGTCAAAATCTCTTCATCTTCATCAACAACTCTAAAAAAGCTCCAATCCACAAATCCTTCCAATTGGCACCAAAGAAAGGTAGTGGAAAGAGAAAGCAACTAGAAACCGCCACCAATACTCACCAAACCTGAGTTAGAGGGTCTTCTTCGAGAGGTGGAGTTGAAAGGGAGAATGAGGTTCTTGAACCTAGATTCACTTCAATGGAGGCTTAAAATCATGATTACAAGGTAGTAAAATCAGAAGTTTTGATTCCTTCTATGCGTTTTGATTAGGTTAAGCTAGAACATAGTGAATTCAAGGATTTGTTTGATGAAATAAAGTGTTTAGGATTTTGGGAATTTTTGGATTTTAAGGATGATATATATGAGGATTGAATTAGAGAGTTTTATCCTAATCTAGTTGTGACTAGAAGTAATGTTGATAGTGGTGTTCATTTGAAGTCTTGTACACAAGGGAAAGACATTTACATTTGTGAAGAAAATTTGAGTATTTGGTTTAAATTGCCTAAAGGAGGAATTAGGCCTAGAGCTTCCTTACTTGATTCAAATGTACTGAGAAATGAGAATCGAGATATGGATGAGGAAGCCGAGGTGAATTATAGATATGATGAAATGAAAATAGATCAATTACTAGGAAGTATTTGCATTGGACATTCATCCCAATATAAAGCAATAGATTTGCCCTTGAACTACAGGTTGTTGCATTATGCAATAAATAAGGTTATTTATCCCAAGAAGGCTAGCAACAATCATATCACCTCATTAGATAAATAAATAATATGGCATTTTGAAGAAGGTAGGAATATTAATTTTCCAAATTTGATCATCCAAATGATGAGGAGAAAGGTAAACTTGTTGAGAGGAGAGCTTAAAGGGAAAACTACCAAGCATAAAGGTATGCCTTATGGAGCTTTGATTACTTATATCTCAAAAATGCAAAAGTGTAATTTGAGTTCCTATTTACATTACCCATATCCAACAAGTTGGAGGTTTACACCCTATAATATAAGGAGTACGAAGTTGGTGAAAACAAAAGAGAAGGGTTGGGTGTACGCATATCATGTGGAAAAGCTTGGTTTATCCTTAGAAAGTGATCAAAAAATGCCTAAAAGACAAGGGTCAAAAAGAGTAATTGAAAAGCCAAGTAATGCAAGGCCAAGTAATATAAGGAGAAGTGAAGTATCACAAGAAGAGCTTCAAGGAATTAGAGATCAAATTGAAGAAATGAATGTTCGAATGGATCTTCAACAAAGGATTGTAATTCGCTTGGAGAAAAACGTCAAGAAGATATTTGATAAACTTGGTTTTAGACATGTCGATGTTTCTCCACCTTGATGGCCATTACATTTCACTTAGACTGACATTTCATCATTTCTCATTTTTAAGACAATATTCATGACAATGGTTGTTTGATTTGACTATATTTATGTTTGACATTTGTGTTAATTCCTATTAATGTGAATGTTTTGTTTCTTTTTTCATTTACATTTTCAATTATGAAAAAAAGTGGGAGAAAATGAGAAAAAGAGGGAGGTATAAAAATAAATGTTGATACATTTATTGAAGGGGAGCCAAACTAACCAAAAAGACAAGGCATAAAAACCTTGATCATGTTTTTTTTATTTTCAATTTCTTAAACAATTATCAAAAAAGCATAGATTGTTGGACCAATGGAGGTTGACAAATTTAATCCTTCTATGTTTTAATAATAATAAAATTTAAGAAATGGTTAAGAAATAATTTCAGGTTAACTGGATTAAAAGGAAGTTAATAAAAAATGGACCAGGCATCTAATAGTTGACTATCATGTGACACTGGTCAACTGAAGGCTTGCACAAGTTGATTTGCGGACCGATTAGTTGACCAATACGTCGCATTAGTTGACTAATGATGGTCAGAGATGAAAAGTGCATATTTTGACTTGGACAATTGCACTAGTCAAGTAATGAGGATTAAAAAAACAAAAACGTGGATTTCATATGAATATTTTTCAGGAGGATCTTACCCATGTATCTTGACAGTCAAAGATTGGAGAATCGATCAGATCTGTTGATTGGAGAACTTAACAAGTTGACTATCATTTTTATAAGTTGACCATTTGAGGTACAGAGCTGAAGACTCATATAGAAGAGTGTTGCTAGTCAATTATCAGTTGGAAGACAAGTCGATTATGATGTATTAGTCGACTACTATCCGGTACAGTTGAACAAATTTTGAATTTTTCAAACTAATTCAAATGGGAGAAAATTTTTCTACAATGGCTAGGAGCGTCTTGAAGACTATAAATAGAGGTCTTCACTTCAGAAGAAGAGATATAAGCTCTTAAAAGAATTTATCCACTCATTGCTTTTATATTGCTCACATAGCATACCTTGATTATCTTCATTTGTACTCAGCTTTATCATTTCATTACCATCCTTATTATTATTGTGAGTTGAGTAATTAGAGAAGAATCACATGAGAGGTAGGATTTGTGCCGAGAAAACAAATCATTTGTAAGGTATAACTTGAGCTGGAAGTCAAGTTGATTGGAAGAGTTCACACTAAATTAAAAAGTGCGTAGTAAATAGCTTTGACAAAATCCTTAGTGGGAGCTTAGGTTGAGGACGTACGTCTTTGCACCGAATCTCTATACATATTGTGTTTACCTCTCTACTATACTCTTTTACTTTATATTTATATTTGTTTTTATTTTGTCTTGTGTGTTTTAATTTTCTGTTTTGTAGCACTTTGTGAGAAGAGTTGAAAATCTTAAAAGATATATTCAACCCCCCTTTTAGATCATTTTCAAACATTCTAGATCCTATCATCCACTATTCAATTTAATTTTATACAATAATAAAACTAAAAGGAACAAGAAATACAATCTAAAATGGATGATGGGAGGTACAGAAGTTGAGAAACCTCCTGATCTGGGAAAGACTTCGAGTTAACTTCTTCTTCTCTTCTTTCTTCCTTCTTATCTCTCATTGATCTCTCTCTAGGTTTTCTCAAGGTGGCTGAAGAAAAAGCTCTTTCTATGCCTTTTTGCTCCTTTTATATTCTTTAGTATTGTGGATAGCCCTAAGGTTTTCTCGAGGTTCGAAAGGTCTAAAAAATCACTCAAAACATGACATTCGTAAGTGTTTACTTGTATACTCGACTTAGGTCAGGATAGTGGCCCACATCTGAGCCTTCTGTCATTAACGTGGTATGCAGGCCATAATCGTGGGCCAAATCTGGAGGTTCTGTCACGATCGTGGCTTGGTATGCCACGATCGTAGGCCACTATTTTGGTCTGAATGTCTCCAAAACTCCTCTTTTCTTCGATGTTGATCTTGAAATACTAGTAAACACATTGAGGTAACTGAAAAACATAATATTTAAGGTCAAAGACTTATACTAACTCTTAAAAAACTTAAAACATAAATAATAAATGAACTAACACAATTCTAACATAAACACATACAAAATGGTTGAATTCCAGCTAAACATATTGATTGGGTTTTGGTTATATGTAAGTTTTAATTATTAACCCTTGATAATCTGCAAGCGTACGGTTCGTTAGTGTAGTGCCAAAGGTGTCAATCGTATGAGGAAGGAACTAATCTAATCCAAAAATATAAGACCAAAAACAAATAATAGAAATTCAATATGCAACGAAACTAAAACAATAATTTAATTCAATCTATCAAATTAAGAATCAAACACAAAATACTACTTGTTAAGCAATTTGCAGCATACCCAAGAATTAACTGAGGGAAATTACCAATTGAGAGAAAGGAAATTTTACATATCCTTAATGCTAACCTAACTGATTATGAATTATTGGATTATTGGTTCTAGGCTATCCTAGGGTTGATTACACTCTCTGAACTTATAACCATTAACCCTAAATCAAAACCCTAATCAGATTGTGGAGGTTGCAATCTCTCAATTAACAACCTATCCAAAACCTAATTAGTTTTGAAGACCTCTCATAAACTATCCAAAACCTATGTAAGATCTCTCTACAAATTATCAATCTGATCTAATTCTGGTTTCTATTAAATCACCTAACTCTCATTAGTCCAATTTAATCATTTTTCATTCTATTCGCCTTTTCAGTTTATTATTGAATTATGCAATAGTAGAATCAAACCACAACGATAACCAATAAATACATAAACAATCATATTCTCTTTAATTCGAGTATAAAATTTTAAAGGTGAGTTTAGAACGTCGTCAACATTTTAGATCTTATCATCAACTATTCAATCCAATTTTATAAAATAACAAAAGTAAAGCGAACATGGAAATATAATCTAAATGGATGATGGGAGGTAGTGTCATTGAGCGACCTCTTGATCTGGGAAGTACTTCGAGTTAGCTTCTCCTTATCTTCTTTCTTCCTTCTTCTCTTCCTCTATCTCACAACTTGATGTCCATAAGTGCTTGCATGTCTACTCAACACAGGTCACAATCGTGGCTCACATCTGGAGGTTCTATCACGGTCATGGTTTGTGGGCTATTACTTTGGTCCAAATGTGTCCAAAATTCCTCTGTTTTTTGATGTTGACCTTGAAACAACATAATATTTAAGCTTATTGACTTGTACTAACTCGTAAAACACTTAAAACATAAATAATTAACAAACTAACACAATTCTAATATAAACACATACTAAATGGTTGAATTAACAGCTAAACATATTGATTGATTTTTGGTTATGTATAAGTTTTAATTATTAACCCTGTATAATCTGCAAGCGTACGGTTCGTTAGTGTAGTACCCAAGGTTTCAAACCCACAATGAGGGAACTAATCTAATCTTAAAATATAAGGCTAGAAACAAATAACAGAAATTCAAGATGCAATGAAACTAAAACAAGACTTTAATTCAATCAATGAAATTAAGAATCAAATAAAAAATAATAAATGTTAAGCAACTTACATCATACTCAAAAATCAACCAAAGGAAATTACCAATTGAGAGAAAGGAAATTTTACATATCCTTAATTTTAACCTAACTGATTATGAATTATTGGATTGTTGGTTTTAGGCTATCCTGGGGTTGATTACACTCTCTCAAGTTGTAACCATTAACCCTAAATCAAAACCCTAATCAGATTATGGAGGTTTCAATCTCTCAATTCAAAAAGTATGCAAAACCCTAATTAGTTCTAAAGTTCTCTAACGAATTATAGGAAACCTTTGCAAGATCTCTCTTCTCACAAATTATCAATCCAATTTAATTCTTGTTCCTATTAAATCATGTAACTCTTGTTAGTCCATTTTAATTGTTTTTCATTCGATTCATCTTCTCAGTTTATTTTTGAATTATGCAATAGCATAATCAAACCACAACAATATCCAATAAACACCTAAACAATCAAATTCTCATTAATTCAAAAATAAAATTTCAGAGGTGAGTTTAGAACATCATTGACATTCTAGATCCTATCATCAACTATTAAATCCAATTTTATATGATAATAAAACAAAAAGGAATAGGAAATAAAATCTAAACTGGATGATGGGAGGCAGAGACATCAAGTAACCTCCTGATCTGGGAAGGACTTAGAGTTAGCTTCTTCTCCTTTTCTTTCTTCCTTCTTCTCCTCCTTTATCTCGCAATTATCTCTCTCTAGGGTTTCTCAAGGTGGCTGATACAAAATCTCCTTCGCTACCTCTCTTTGTTTTTTTTATATCCTATAGAGTTGTGGGTAGACCGAGGCTTTTTTCGAGGTTTGAAAGGTCCAAAAAATCACTCGAAACTTGACATTCATAAATGTCGGCATCTATACTTGACGCATGCCACGACTGTGGCCCTGTAGGCCACATTAATGGCCAACATCTGAACCTTTTTCCACCATCGTGGCATGTAGGCCACAATCATGGCCCAAATTTGGAGGTTTTGTCACGATCGAGGCCTGGCATGCCACTATCGTGGGCCACTATTTTGGTCTGAATGTCTCCAAAACTCCTCTTTTCTTTGAATTTGACCCTGAAACACTAACAAACACATCTAGGTACTTGAAAAACATAATATTTAATATCAAAACTTGTACTAATTGGCAAAACACTTAAAACATAAATAATAAATGAACTAAAACAATTCTAACATGAACACAAACTAAATGGTTGAATTAACTGCTAAACATATTGATTGGGTTTTGGTTGTGTGTAACTTTTTGTGTAGCGTCATGATTCGGTCCATATTTTTACCAACAGAGATATGGTGGTTAGTTGTTGATAAAATATGTTGAGTGTGTAACCATTTGATTCATTCACTAAAGATACTCGCAAACCATGCCTCGGTGGGAGGTCACATTTGCTGCCAATGAGTATACCTATCCTTTAGGAGACCCAAACCATGCAAGATCAAGGATTCATGTCCTCCAGTGAGGAGTAATACTTCACCACATGCAAACGGGCCATCGTATGTAGATCGTGGACTTTCCCATGAGCTTCTTCTCCCACTCAATCTTTTTCGGTCTTTAAGTATTTAATAAATAACATATTGTCTAGATGTAATAAATTATCCATCTTATATTATTTCATTATATATCTGATACATAATGAATGCATGAAAAAGCCTAGGGTTGGCAATTTTCTAAATGACATACAATCATATAATATCCCATACTATTTACATCCATTTATCCATTCATCTTATGAACTAATAGGCCATATTTGATTGTCCATCCTAGAATATATGGTAAAAAAATTTCTTGGACTTGGATCTTTCGCTTCGAACTCTTCATCCACATGATCTAGCCCATTTGGTAAAAATTTGTAATGGCATTTTCATAAAAATGAATTTTGTCACTCCGAAAACAAAAAAAAAACACTTATTTTCATCAAAACCGGAACCTTGACAATATGAAAACAAAAATTCCAGCACTTGTTTTTGGTAAAACTGGCACTCAAAAACATTCCAGCACTTGTATTTCATCAAACCAAAACTTTGTTAAAACAAAAATTCCAACACCTTGGTTTTCATAAAACTGAAACTTTGTTAAAACAAAATTCCAGCACTTTGGCTTTCATAAAACCGAAACTTTGCCAATACACTAAAGGATACACCGAAACCATTACCTACGCTTCTCTTCAATCCATGGTTGCTCCATCTTCAATATTACAAAATTTTATGCATTACAAAATCAAAGAAAACAAAAAAATGAAACCAAGGAGGAAACATGACGATGATAGGCCACCCTCCTTACTACAAACAAAACGAAGAAAAACTTACAATGTAACACCCCATTACCATAAATTACATACCGGAGCACCCAATGGGTATTCTAGTATATAATCTATAATAATGGTGTATTAACTATCTCACCTTCACTTTATAACATGGCAATATATGTAACTTACCAATGGCATCAACTACTGCACATAAATGTCACTAGATTTTAAAGAAATCCTCATTTCATTTCATAAAATCGAATGTATTTACATTGTATATTCTAAACATCCATACATGTACGTCATCATATACTAATAGATTATATGCTATATGAATGAGGAAATTACACAAAAAGTCTATCTAAGGTCTTTAGTCTCAGCTGACTGACCTTTGAGCCATGTCTTCTTCACAAAAATACAAGAATTATACTTCTTGTAATCTCTCAATTGCTAATATCCTCTCTCGGTCCTGAAATGTCAATGTGCAATTTTTGGGAGAGCTTTATGAACTCAATGAGGTAATCATCATCGATGGTTCACTTAATTCATGTAACACCTTATATCATATAACACATATTTCATATCTTTGCAATTTACAAGAATTATCACATGTCAAATTCTCATTCAAATACAAAGTACCAATGCATTTTAATCAGCCAAGCACTTGTTTTAAAATGCATATGCAATGCACGTGAGACTCACTTTCACTTGTTATCGTTGTTGTTATGACCTGGTGCCTTTTTATTAGCTCATATCCCTTAGTGGATACCGAGCTATGTCAGAATAATGTCCCATATCCCTTAGTGGATACCAGGTACTTTTACAACTAGACCTGAGGCTCTGATCACATTATGAGCTTGAAGCTCTTTACACTGACTACTCCGATCAGAACTGCCTTTATCTTTCATACATTTATGTAATGGAATGCTTCACATTCATATATATATACAATCAATTACATGATTTCAGTTTCACCTTCACAATCACATTTATCATTGGACCTTGGTCTGAAATTCAACAATAATGTAGAGTATCACTTATTCATTCAAATTCACATACAAGGAGCACTTCAATATCACAATCATCATATCAGAATCATCGTACCTTCATGTCCAGGATTCAACAATCAAATCACATTCATAGATAATTCAAATTAGACAAATAATTAAGTGAGACCATCTAGGTTACTCACAATTGCTCCCTAAAGCTTATTGCCTTGATGTTCAGGCAATATCAAGATGTGGTTGCGCTGCTTGGTCTCCTATATACATTAACAAAATTTCACATTATTGTACTGCTTATGCAATTGAGTAAATATAGATATAAATATATCATATATCATGCATGTGCAAAGAAAAATTTTCAGGTATATTTCTATAACAAATTGATGTAGTCTAACAATGCCAAAATTTACACACTGATTCACGATTCCAGTTTTTACTGAAAGTATGCCAATCAGGTCAACTTTGCATAAGCAATAAGATCAAGAAAATGATGTATTCTGTAGTACTTTCTTCTAGAAAATTTTTACTCTATGTCTTAAGTTTCTATGATACTAAGATCATACAATTTAGTTTATTATTCTATGGGTTATGCTTAAAATGCCATTGACTGTGTACATTTGGAATTTTGGCTAAAGCATGATCATGCAGTCAAGTTGTACATCTCATATCTCTCAATCCCAACATCTAAAAATTACAAACTTTATGCCCATATAAAGATAAGAGAATAAGATAAAACCTTGGTGAAGATAAAACCTTGGTGAAGACACCTTATTCTAACTCATCCTACATCAACACAGTTTATTCAATAACTACAGGATATGATTTCTGTCCCTGGTAGTGCTACAACCTAAGCCAAGATTAAATTTCATGCCAAGTTTGAAAGTCATAAAGACATAATTAAAATTTGACTTCTTCAAGAACGCTGTAGAAATAAGTTTTATGTTTAATCTAAATTAAGAATCAACTCATTTTGAGATATAAAGATCAAGATATAATCAAAATAGCGAAGTGTGTTCAGTGAAAATTCTCCAGCTAATAACATTCCAGCACATTTCTTCACTTACATCGTAATCCATTAAAATATTTCCTGAACGAATTCAGATGGCTCTAAATTTTTATGGAGAGAAAGAGAAATGTCTTAGAAGTCTATTGGTTTAAGTTTCAAGTCATTTAGAAATTGGATGAAAAAGTTATGGTCAAAAGAATCAGAGATGCTTAGGGTGTGAAAAACCCACCACCACCACACCCCCCTTGAACGAGCAATCCTTTAATCAAATATTTCCCGAACGAATTCAGATGGCTCTAAATTTTTATGGAGAGAAAGAATAATATCTTAGGAGTCTATTGGTTTAGGTTTCAAGTCATTTAGAAATTTTATGAACAAGGTATGGTCAAAAGAATCAAAGGTGTTTAGGGTGTGAAAACCCCATATGCAATAGTCACGATGCACGCCTATGCACACTCCTAGAATTTTTTATCCTTTCTTCCCACTGATTTCTTCATTCCTAAATCATATATTGTGCATTTCTATACCCAAGTCCCATGTCATTTAGAGTTTAGAAGAAGAAGTTATCACCAAAAGAATCAAAGCTATTTATATACAGACTTGAACATAAAAATCATGCACATAACCTTCTTCTTCTTCTTCTCTCTTCTGTGAAGTTTGTTTAATGAACAGTAACAACACAAACTAGCACAGAATCCTCCAGCATAAAAACATCATCTATACTAATCCCCTTTAAACTCAATAACACAAAACAACTCAAGATTCAAGATTAAATTCAAACATTAAAAACAAATCTTATATACGGACAACACCATTTTTCTGCTCTCCCTCCCTCTCTCTCTCTAAAACACAGATCATCATCATCATCTTCTTTTTTTTTTTGATTTTCTCTCTTTGATTTTGTTCACATAACACATATGACACTTAAACCAACTCTTCTTCTTCCATTTCAGCTCATCATAACTCAAATAACTAAAAAATGCAAGATTTAAACTTAAACATAAAAAAACGTATATCATTCACGCAAATTACAACTTTTCTGCACTTTCTTTCTTCTATCTTCATCAATTCTTACACTTCATTTAAATCATTTATATATCACAAACTCATCAAATCCTCATTCCTTAGCATTAAACTCATTTAAATTCATTTCTATAAACACTCAACAGATTCATGTATGCCAACAGTGAAAACGGAGTATATTTATAAATCAATTACATGAAGTATCTACACTCTTCCTAAGCATGGTTTCGATGATTGTTCAAGCTTAAAATTCACTTCAGCTCCATCTTATAACATATCAATCATCAAATATACAGCAGCCACACATGTAGCACACCTAAATTTTCACTCATGTTTTAGCTTAAATTTATAAACACTGAACTATTAACTACGTAATGTATAATTCATTACACAAATCATGAAAAATATATGGTACTTACTAGCTTAAACTCCAACTCTTCAAATCCCTTGAAACGTAATTTTCCAGTATACATGATCATCAACAGTGCTTTTCCAAACCAAAAACAAGCGAGCTGCACAATTCTCTCTCCTTACGACATCACATGACTTAGTGTCTTAACAATTCATTGCCACGTGTCACCATGCATATAAGCTATTTGTCATTAATCAGTCCACATGTCACACTATTAGTGGTGCATATTCCAATATTTTTTTAGTCCAAAATACTCTAAAATTTTGAAAATTCCTAAAAGTCACCAAAAATTCTGAAATATTCATAATAGCTCTAAATAAAATTTCAACACAAATAATTCATAATTCACATTTTAATCGCATTTATAAATCAATTATACCCGAAAATATCAATGAATGCATGTATAATTACTTTAATGCATATCAACACAGTTCAAATATTTAATTATGTCATATGATGCATGAAATACACTTCTAATTTCTCACAGTACACTCAATTCACTATTTTGGGGTCTGGTCCCAAGGATGGAATGTTACATACAAGGTAAAGCTATATTCTATGGACATCTAAAAGAGCAAAACATACATATATATATTTCTATCACTTAAAAATATTTAGCATACAACATTTAATTGCCGACCCATGCATCACATACAGGAACCAAAACCATGCATAAGAAAATGTCTCTAGTACTAATTGTTAGATCAAAAACAAAAGCATGCAAGCTTTGGTTAAAAGATAGATTTCATTTCGAAATCAAGACACAACGGAAATAACATAACCAAATCAACATGTTTCAGCTATACATGCTACGATATAAGAAAAATAATTTACATAAGAATAAGATGGTAGAAATATACCGACTCCTCGCTACTGCTTTGACTCCTTGCTTTTGTTTGCTCTCCAAATCCTTACTATATCTTTTACTCTTTTGTATCTTTTCCTTTGTCAATCCATCCTCTCCTTGTTATTGTAACCTCTGCCAATCCGATCTACCACTTGTTCTTCTTAGACTACTTGGAGATCATTTGGCGGGAATGGAGAAGAAGTATTTCGAGGATATTTTTCTTAGAAAAAAGAAGCCAAAAATGAGACCCTTCTCATTCAAGTTTCGGCTATGCATATTAAATGTTCCAAAAAAAATGCAAGAACACTTCTTCCTCTCCTTGTCAATTTCGGTTATCATGAAAGAAAGATGTGTTGTGCATCTAATGCATCACTTCATTCTTTAATCAATCATAAATAAGCCAATAAATAAGACTTCTCATTTGTTTAAGATGGTTATATGAAAAGATCAATAATCTAAATGAGAAATTCTCATTTTCGGTTATGGATGAAAGAAGGAAGAGAGAATACATCAAAAGCACCTCTTCCTTCCTTTAATGAAATGAATGCTAAAAGGCTACATTACATGTCATCATTAAAAGACAACCATTAAACCATTTAATGATAAGATCATTACTCCATTTAATGATGATAAAGCATGATAAAAACCATCTTTAATTTAGCAATTCAATGTTAAATGTGCAGCTGCACATTTAGGTATAAAAAAACCAAAATATGCCCTCCTTCTTTCTTTAATAACTTTGTAATGTCATTCCACTAAAGACAGTTGGTTGAAATATTGAATTACTAAATGTTATGAGAATACATATTTCAAATAAGATGTCCAATTACAAACTTTATTATGAACCATATTATAGCTATCCACTCAATAAAGGGTGAAGTTATCGTTTTACCCTTATGTTGGTTTTTTTCTTCTAGATCCCTCGTTTTACTTTATATGGTGATTAACATACAAGATCTCATTTTGGTGCTAAGACTTGACAAGTAGGTAATCCATCAAACTACTGGCACCAGTTTAATCATCAAACTATGTAAAAACATCTAAAAGTGATGATATCACTATAAACTCTTTATTTGAGTGAATGTTAGCAAATATATGTTTCAATTAATAATTCCAACATGTAGACACTAGATTGATACTCTGCAAAAATCCATTCCAATCATTTCAAGAATTACAATGAAGCAAGTATGAGTTCATCACTCAACAAGATTGTGGTTTGTAATAACAGAATGCTAAGGTGTATGTTTTACGATTAAAGTAACGACCCGCTTTATTCTTTAAAACATACTTGATTCCATATTCATTTAATAGTGACATTATTGATAGTTAACTACTATCATGATATGAAACTTATCATCCCTTTGAAGTAAACTCTTTTACTTACACGGAGATAAATCGCAACACTACAGTCTAAATCATAATCAAGTGACCAACTTGATTATTCAACTGAGAATCAACTAATTTAGATTCTAATAATATACATGTTTCCCATACATCTCCATGTATATGTATATTACTTACAAAAGAATCATGGTACCTTATGACTAGATATATAATGCTCATACAAATAAAACCAAACTCTTTTGTTTTATTAATAATAAAAATTTTCATTACAAAAGTAAAAGGAAGAACAACGTCGACGTTTTAGATCCTATCATCAACTATTCAATTCAATTTTATATAATAATAAAATTAAAATGAAAAGGAAATATAATCTAAAATGGATGATGGGAAGTAGTGACATTGAGCGACCTCTTGATCTGGGAAGTACTTCAACGTGGCTTCTTCTCTTCTCCTTTCTTCCTTCTCCTTTTCCTCTATATCCCCAAGATCTCTCACTAGGGTTTCTCAAGGTGGCTGATGCAAAAACTCTTTCTCTGCCTCTTTCGGTTCTTTTTATATCCTCTTGTGTTTTAGGTAACCTTGTGGTTTTTTCGAGGTCCGAAAGTTCCAAAAAATCCCTCAAAATTGATGTTCATAAGTGTCTGCATGTCTCCTCGACGTAGGGCATAATCTTGGCTTACATATGAGGCTTCTATCAATAACGTGGGCTGAATTTGAACATTCTGTCACAATCGTGGCATGATATACAAAGATCGTGGGCTGTAATTGACCCTGAAACACTAGCAAACACATCGAGATACCTGAAAAACATAATATTTAAGCTCAAAGACTTGTACTAACTTGTAAAACACTTAAAACATAAATAATTAACAAGCTAAGGCTATTCTAAAATAAACACATACTAGATGGTTGAATTAACGAATAAACACATTGATTGGATTTTGGTTATTTTTAAGTTTTAATTATTAGCTCTTGATAATCCACAAGCGTACAGTTCGTTAGTGTTGTACCAAAGGTTTTAATCCCATGAGGAGGGAACTAATCCAATCCTAAAATCTAAGGCCAGAACAAAAATTTAAGATGCAACGAAACTAAAACAAGAATTTAATTCAATTAATCAAATTAAGAATCAAACAAAAAATACTATTTGTTAAGCAATCTGTAACATACCTAAGAATCAACCGAAGGAAATTACCAATTGAGAGAAAGGAAATTTATATATTCTTAACACTAACCTAATTGATTATGAATTATTAGATTATTGGTTCTAGGCCATCCTAAGGTTGATTACTCTCTCTCAAGTTCTAACCATTAGCCCTAAATCAAAACCCTAATCAGATTATGGAGGTTGCAATCTCTCAATTCACAACCCATTCAAAACTTTAATTAGTTTTGAAGATCTTTAATAAACTATCAAAAACCTATGCAAGATCTCTCTTCTCACAAATTATTAATCGAATTTAATTTTGGTTTCTATTAAATCACATAACTCTCATTAGTTCAATTTAATCGTTTTTCAATCGATTCACCTTCACAATTTAATATTGAGTTATGCAATAGTTGAATCAAACCACAACAATATCCAAAAACATGTAAACAATAGGATTCTTATGAATTCAAGAATAAAATTTTGAAGGTGAGTTTAGAACAACATTGACATTTTAGATCCTATCATCAACTATTCAATCCAATTTTATATAATAATAAAACTAAAATGAATAGGAAATACAATCTAAAATGGATGATGGGAGGTGGAGACATCAAGCAACCTCCTGATCTGAGAAGTACTTTGAGTTGGCTTCTTCTCCTCTACTTTCTTCCTTCTTCTCTTCTTCTATCTCTCGAAGATCTCTCTCTAAGGTTTCTCAAGGTGGCTGATAGAAAAGCTCTTTATCTGCCTCTTTCTGTTCTTTTCATATCCTCTTGGGTTTTAGGTAACCTTGTGATTTTTTCGAGATCCGAAAGTTCCAAAAAATCCCTAAAAACTAACACTCATAAGTGTCTGTGCTTCCATTAGACGCAGGCCATGACTGTAGCCCATATTTGAGCTTTCTGTCATGATCTTGGGCCAAATCTAAACATTCTGTCACAATCGTGGCCTGACATATAATGATCTAGGCTATAATTGTAGTCCAAATGTCTCTAAAACTCCTTCGTTCTTCTATGTTCACCCTCAACACTAGAAAACACATCGAGAAGACAATTCTAACATAAACATATACTAAATGATTGAATTATTGGCTAAACACATTGATTGGGTTTTAGTTGTGTGCAAGTTTTAATTATTAATCGTTGATAATCCGCAAGCGTATGGTTCGTTAGTGCAGTACCAAAGGTGTCAATCCCACAAGGACGGAACTAATCTAATCTTAAAAGCTAAGGCCATAAACAAATAACGGAAATTCAAAATGTAACAAAACTAAAACAAGAAATTAATTCAATCAATTAAATTAAGAATCAAACACAAAATACTAATTGTTAAATAATTTGTAACATAGCTAAGAATCAACCAAAGGAAATTACCAATTGAGAGAAAGGAATTTTTACATATCCTTAATCCTAACCTAACTGATTATGAATTATTGGATTGTTGGTTCTAGGCTATCCTATGGTTGATTACACTCTCGCAAGTTATAACCATTAACCCTAAATCAAAACCCTACTCAGATTATGGAGGTTGCAATCTCTCAATTCACAAACTATCCAAAACTTTAATTAGTTTTTAAGAACTCCAATAAACTATCGAAAACCTACGCAAGATCTATCTTCGCACAAATTATAAATTTGATTTAATTTTTGTTTCTATTAAATCACCTAACTCTCGTTAGTCCAATTTAATTGTTTTCCATTTGACTCACCTTCTCAGTTTATTATTGAATTATGCAATAGTAGAATCAATCCACAATGATATCTAATAAACATGTAAACAATAGGATTCTCATGAATTAAAGAATAAAATTTTAAAGGTGACTTTAGAACAACGTCGACATTCTAGATCCTATCATCAACTATTCAATCCAATTTTATATAATAATAAAACTAAACTGAATAGGAAATAAAATCTAAAATGGATGATGGGAGGCGGAGACATCGAGCAACTTCTTGATCTGTGAAGTACTTCGAGTTGGCCTCTTGTTAGGCCCCAATTCCAGAGTTTCACTCCGTTCATGCTTCATGCTCAGATACGAACTCTATGAGACCCTGTTATCGAAGTCCAACTCCTACTTGCTCTGATACCACATCTGTTAGGCCCCGTTTCTGGGAGTCCGACTCTTGCTTGCTTTCATTCTCTGATACCATGATCTGTCAGACCCCGATTCTAGAGCCTAACTCCTCATACATGATTATTCATGCTTGTTCTGATACCATATCTGTCAGACCGGGTTTCCCGAGTCCGACTCGGTCTTGCTTACTTACTTGATCTGATATAATTAGACAAATTAGAGTATAGCAACTATAATCGAATAAGAGATAGAGGTCGAGATTAGTTTACACCTTTATATACCTTCAGTCTTTTTATATTAAGATTTGCTTTCTGCAACTGTTTAATATGTATATATGAATTCCATACAATCTATACGTGAATTCAGTTTGTAATAACAGCTATGACTAAACATGTTTTGTAATTATAGTGGGCCCAAATGATTACTGAAATTCTAATGATGTGTTTAATGTTTGTGACACTTATGACTGGTGATAGTTACATTTTGTATGATATTTTAAGGTGTAATCTGGTAAGTATTTAGTATTAAATCGAGCGTTAAGTGTGTGTTTATGTGTTAATTATGTTAGTTTGTATGTTTATGTTTCTTTTATGGGTTAGAATGAATCATTGAGTTATATTTTTGAGGTACCTTGATGTGTGTTTTAGCATTGCAGGGTAAACAAGGAAGAACGATGAAGACTTAAAGAGTTTCGGGTTAAAGACACAAGCCACAATCGTGTATAGTCACCATGATTGTGACAGAGAAGGAAGAGCCAGAAGAAACCAAGCCACGATCGTGCATCAGGGGCCACAACTATGACAGAGAGTGTAAAATCAGGCCAAGATCATGCGCTTCAGGCCACGATCATAACAGAGAGGATAAATCACTAGCCATGATCATGGCAAGCAGGGCCACAATCGTGCCTTGCGTTAAGCCAAAAAAAAAACTCAAATTTTAAGTGATTTTTCAAACCATTTGGACCCCGAGTTTGACCTAGGGCTGCTACAGAATAAATAGCACACTACAAGACAGCCACCAAGAGTCATGAGAGAGTGAAGAGAGTCGACCAAAATAGTGAGTTTCTGCAAAAATATGAGAGGAACCTAGAGAGAAATCAAGCAATTGAGGAAGGAGACGAAAGAAAAGAGGCATGGAGATATGTTTGATGTGAAGTACTTCCCGGAGCAAGCGGTTTCTCGCAGTCGCAAGCTCCGAGATCCATTCTGATAGTATTTTCTATTTTTATTTCGATTTCATTGATGTATGAGATTGAATATTGATTGGAATTGCTATTGTTGAGTGTTGATCTTTTGTCTAAACTCACCTTCAGGTTTTTTTAATTCTTGAGATTAATAAAATTTATTTGATGGTGTTTTATTTCGATTTAATTGTGATTCAATTTTGATTCTTCATAACTTGCCAATGAACTGAGAGGGTGAGCCAGTAAAAATCATCAGTCTGGACTAATAAGAGTTAAGTAAATCGATAGGTAGAGAGTTGAATCAAACTAGTAGAGTTAACTAATGAGAGATCGAGCATAAATTCTCGGTAGGTTAATGGAAAAATTCAGAACTAATTTAAGTTTTGAACCAATTGCAGATTGAGAGATCACAATTCCCATAATGTGAATTAGGGTTTATCAATTATGGTTAAGAATTATAACTCGAAAGAGAGTAATTCACCCTAGGACCTTCTAGGCTCATTAAATCGAAAATTACATAATTGGTAGATTTTCTTAAGTTTCGAATTGAATCCCCCTTTCTCTCACTTGGTTATTTCTAGGTTGGGTTTCGAATTATTTGTGTGGTTTGCTATTTTGTTCATTCTTGTGGCAATTTAATTTCTCAAATTTGATTATTGATTGATTTATTTTCTGAATTAGTTCTTTAATTAGGTTTATTGCTAACTTAGCTGCTTTAGATTTTAGGACTAGTTCCCTTCCTCGTGGGATTGACATCTTAGGTACTACACAGATGACCCTTGCATTTGCGGTAATTACCAAAGTTATAATTAGTCAAACTTAGCATGTGTAACCTTGAGCGAACAAGTTTTTGGAGTCATTGTTAGGGAAGGAAACTTAGTTTTATAGTTTAAGGCATTAGAATAGTTTAAATTTGTTGTCTTCATTTTTTCGTTAATTTTACTTGGGAATTGTGCTCTTGGATGAACACAAGAGTGACGAGGGGTTTGAATCATGCAGCGGAGACTTTGGATTTAGGTATAATTTGTTTAGAACGCCCTTAAGGAAGCTCGTCGAGAAGAAGAAGAAGAGTTTGAGAAAGCACAAATGGCTGAGGAATTCCAAACAAACATAGATCAAGAAGTTAACCCTGGTAGGCAACAATAGTGGACCCTTATGGATTTTATAAGGCCAGGGTTTAATCCTGCAAACCAAGGAATGGCTAGAATGCCGGTTCAAGCGGTCTCATTTCAAGTTAAGCCGGCCCTCCTAAATTTGCTTTAGCAAAACGTCTTATTTTATGGATTGGAAAATGAAGAACCGAATGTTCACATCGTGAGTTTTCTCAAGATCTGTGATACTTTTTGGTATCACCAAATGTCGAAAGATGCAGTGAGGATTAGGCTGTTTCCTTTCACACTTAGGGATAGAGCGAATGCTTGGTATCACTCACTGAGCTCCACTAACATTACAAGGTGGGAACAGTTAGTGCGTGCCTTTTTAAATAAATACTTCCCGTTAGTAAAGACTATCAAAATTATTAATGAAATTACAAATTTCCAACAAGGTGACGGGGAGTCTATTTATGAAGCGTGAGAGCGTTACAAGGATCTACAGAGGAGATGCCCATACCATAACTTACCGAAGGAATTCCTGCTGCAGATATTCTACAACAGAGCAAACCCACATACTAAAGGCACCATTGATGCAGCGTCAGGAGGATTATTAATGAGAAAAACGGTCGATGAAGCAGAGGAGTTAATAGAGAAGATGGTCGGCAATAGTTGTTTATCAGCGAGTTAACGTAGTAGGCAATATACTAACTTTAGGGAGTAGAAAGGAGTTGTCGTTGTCGATCATATGACAAAAATCAAGCCAAGATCGACAACTTGATGCGATAACTCAGTAATATGAAATCGTCATCCTCAACTTTGGTAAAGGCCGTGCAACTAAAGTGTGAGCTATGCAGCCAATTGGATCATGGTATGGTGGACTGCTATCTGATGGGAGACGGTAACCCAAAGAAAGTTAATTATATGATGCAGCCAATTGGATTATGGTATGATGGACCGTACTTGGCCACTGCATGCTCAATTATTGATGTAGATAGGGGCAAACTAACTCTGCGAGTAGGAAAGGAGAAAATGATCTTCAAGGTGACGGTTAAAGAGAACAGAGCTCCTTCACCTCTAGTGGATCTCAAGGAACTTGAACCTGAAGGTGAATGGGAGGACATAGAGGATCCTAGGAATGCTTCCTGAAAGAAGCGCCCGAGAAGGAGAAAGCGAGGCAAATAAAATCACAAGGACGGTGGTAGTTACAGTATGGTAGTGAAGATTCAGACTCTAAGATTAATGGCGATGCTACTATCGAACCATTCATTCCAACCACCTTGAGTGTAAAATTAGCATCGAGCTACTAACGTTAAAAGAAGCATTGCATGGGAGGCAACCTATAGGAAAATTAGCTTCGTGTTGAATTTTTGCTAGATTAGTTGAATGCCATAGTTAGGCTTATTTCTGTTTAGGTCGAATAAAAGCGAAAAGAGGAATAGGAGTTCAGAATCATGGGAAGAATATGCATATATATAAAGAGAAGTGAAAAAGAATCACGAAGTGAAGGAGAAAAGAATTAGAAAAGACAAGGAAGAATCTGAGTACAACCACTGGCCACAACCGTGGCCTGCGATTGAGAATGCTTGTGATGGTATGTTGCATGCCAAAATCGTAGCATCACAGGCCACAATCGTGGTCCTTGACTATGAAGGAACAAGGTGGGCATGTTTTCTTAAATGAAAATTTTACCATTTTACCCTTTTCACCACCTATATATTTAGTTCTTACTTCTTTTTCACTTTCATTTTTAGTTTCATTTTATCTCTCTAGATTTCCAATTTTCAAACGCTCTAACCTCTCACTATAATTTTTACCTTCCTAAATTCTTCCACGTCCTACCACAAGCATGCCCCGCATTAAGCAATCAGCCCGACGGGAGCCTTATAGAAGCTAGCAAGTTGCGGGACGAGTGAGAAGGAATTGAGCAGCAGACTTCAGAGCACCATTTCCTATCTACACTAGGGAGGAATGTATTTGTTTCCGATCCTTTCGTTCTAGGCAAATTTCAATTCCCAAATACTTTGATGCTGACATATTAGGTAGGTTAGAACTGTATGAGCAGGTAGAGAACCTAGCCAAGAGAGTCTAGTGGAGCAAATTCATATAGTTCCAATTTCCTGTTTATGAAGAACTTACTTTAGAGTTCTTTACTTCCTTGGCCTTTGACCCTAAGGACACCAAGGAAATGTGGTTTAGATTGGGCGGGAGAGCATATGAATTAACTGTAGAACTCATATGTGAGATGTATGGATTCTATGAATCCACCATCGTTGATTAACTTGACGATTTTAGTGTCTCCAAATATTGGCTTGAGCTGAATGGAATTGAGCAATTCTATGCAAAGAATATAGACAACAATATTATCCGGTCACACGAACACTTGCTACTGCACAAATTTTTGTGTTAGCTGGTTTTTGACACGTCAGAAACTAGCAAGTGTCCCACTATGGAACTTTGTATACTGTGGTGCATGGATCATAGTATTCCAGTATACAAGTCCACCCATGCCGTAAATGTCATTACTGCAGTTCCACGTAAATGGAGCAACCACCTGGGAATGGAGTATATAGTATCGACCATTGCCAAACATTTTGATATGAAACGAAAGGGGTCAATAGTTCACCCTCCTGACTTCCTCATTCACCACCATTTACTCTGAGTGGAGGTCACCCATTCCACAAACATGAGTCTATAGGAGATTCACGAGAAGACACATATATAGCCCAGGGCAAGTCAACCAAGTTCGAGTGCAGCAAGGCCTCGATAAGAGGAGTCAACGAGTGAAGAATCGAAAGAAGAAGAAGAGGAAGAGTAAGGCTAAAAAAAGGTTTTGGATGCAATATCTGAGACCAGCAAAACACTTGCGAAGAGGGGCACACACAATGACGCCAGAGTCGAGATATCTGACGGATCCATCAGCATTTCGAGTCTCAGGGTGTTCAACTCCCACCGCTGATACCATCACTACCTCCGTCACCTTAAGATCCAAGTCTAACTCAAGATTTTCTTCAATTTTATTTTGTTCTTTTAGTTTTATGGTTATTATTTCTATTGTTAACTTTATCAGTTCTTCGTTACTTAAGTTTTTGTCTTTACCCTTCGTGTATGTGTTGTGTGTTTTTCCTTTTCACATTGAGGACAATGTGATGTTCAAATGTGGGGAGGGATTTTGTATATTTCTTTTGTATGTGAATTTTGCGTACTGTGTGATAGTAGTTGGTTACATTGTTTGAAGTGTTTGAATGTGTCAATAGCTTAGATTGAGTGAAATTTATTTAATTTTGGGTCATAATGTAACAAGTTGTAAACGATCATTAGCCTAAAAAATTAGTGAAATAGGGGGCCTTTGGATAAATATACAGCATAGTTTGGACTTAGTGTAATTTTGGCACTCTTTAGATTGTCACATTTATTCATAAATTAAGGTATTTTAGGTTAAGTACCTTAACTAGTTTTTTTCCCAAGAAAAATAATAGCTAAAAGCAACAAGGTAAAAAATGTTAGCTTAATAAATAACTATTCCGCTGACCTTCAGGTTATAAATAGAGCTAGTAGCTAGTTGAAAACGTGATGTAGCTGAGTAACTAGATCAACACGCATCACAAATGTGTGCCTTCGCGTAAAAAGCTATAATGATGTTTCAACTAAGTTGTTTAATAAATGACTTAGTTGAGTAGCCAGATTAATATTCCTCACAAATGTTTGTCTCCCAGTAAAAGACTAAGTCTCAATTTAAATAAATTAATAAAATTGTTTTAAATATACACCTACTGGACTTGTAATAAGCCTGAATTTTCATGGAATTATACTTAGGAACAGTTACAAAGTCCGAGAGACTGAAGATTTATTAATGTGTGTGTACAATTGAAAAGGGTAACTAATTAACACTTAGGTCTTTATTTAGTTGTATATGTAGTTCAAAGCCCTTAGACACATATTTTGTTTGTTAATGATTTGCCATAATTTGAATGACTGTGTCTAAGATTAAAGTTATTTCATGAAGTCAGGGCCATTGTCTCATTATTGCATTGTGTGTTATGTGTTTTTTTATGTTTTCTTGTTTCGTTTGATTGAGGACAAGAAAACGTTTAAGTGTGGAGATTTTGATAGTTGCATTTTGCATAATATTTTAAGGTGTAATCGGGTAGGTATTTAGCGTTAAATTAAGAGCTAAGTATTACGCGAATGACCCATGCGCGTGCGGTAATTACCAAGGTTATAATTAGTAAAACTTAATGCTTGTAACCTTAAGCAAACAACTGGAAATGTTTATAAATAAAATGGGTTGAAAATGATTGTTGATTTTTTTAATATGCGTGCGTTGCATGAAAAAAATTTACAATAAGTTGACCGACTATCCCAGTGTACCACCTTCGTAGATTATATTCTCGAATATCATCGGTGCATTCGGGAATATACCCTATAAGAGTGGGGTGCTAAATTGAGCTTCCTTCTCTATATTCTAAGGGTAAAACTACTTCTTCAATTCTTTCTTAAAGTCCTCCCATGTGTTCATAGTGTAGGTCCCCTTTTCAATATCGTTGTACTTTCTTGTCCACCATACTATGGTCACGTCTATAAGGTAGAGAGAAGCACTATCGATCATCTTGGTATGATCTCTAATGCCAAACACCTTGAAATATTGCTCCATACTCCAAAAGAAGTTATCAATGGCCTTCGCATCTCTTGCTCCTCCAAAGGCCTTAAGCTTCGGGACCTTTACTTTGGTAGAAGCAGTAGAAGTAATAGGTGTCACACCTCTTTGTGACACCATCTTACACAAACTCCAATCCCCTCTTACCTGTTTCAACTCGGAAGACAAACTATCAAGTGCTTCCTCAAGTATAATAATTTTAGCAACAAGAGAAGATTCGAAGGAACTCATCTTTTTGGAAACATCCAAGGCAATGACATTGACGGTCCCATTCATCTCTTCGAGAAATAGAGATTGCTCCTTCTCTAACTCCTCTACTCTTTGGTCCCAGTCATCGACACTGTCCTGATCTTCCCCTACGGTGATCTCCAACTTTAAGAATCTATCCATCACTTTAGCCATGGCATCCCGTGCAGTAGACCTTTCTCTTTTTTTCCTTGTTGGTAGGAGGAACTCTCTCAAACTCCGCTTTTTCATAAGTAGTCACTTCGGTTGAACCAGCCACCTCACCCAAAGGATTTCTAATGTTGCTTTGATACCACTTCTAATGGGCTTGGACTTTCACCAACGCTTGTGTGGCACTTGAGTACACTCTCGTTTCCAAAATCAGCCTTTTACATGAAACACTTTGTAAAAGAGAAGAAGTAATATGGGAGAATGTAAGAACATTTCTATTAAAGGACTCTCACGAAAGCTACAAAGCTTATAATGCATTCTATGATCTTTTATCATATAAATGAGACAACCCCTAAGGGTTATTTATACTTGTTTCTTCCTAGAATGGACGGTTAGGATCTACTTTATCTAATGGTCCATATTGACCTTCTAGAATTCTCTATACTACTCTACTTACTTTATGTACATTATGTTGGGCCCCCTTTTCAAAGTCCAACTCATATTCAGAACACATATATCCTATCCTAACATTTAATCGAAAATCTTGTGATACTTTTTAATACAATTAAGAAAACTGATTGTCATAAATCTCAACAACCTTATCTTCATTAACATCATAAATACAAGAGTTTTACAAAGCCATAAAGGC